>JAVCKV010458034.1:0-12088 GCA_032274145.1 Herpochondria borealis | reverse complement strand
AGAGCATCGAGTCCCATTGACGGGTGGGACGGATCGCTTGAAGCATCTCTTGAGGTTCCCCTCGAACGTGGCCGTAATGAGGTCCCACCACGCGGGAGGAACCCACTGTGCCACGACGACATGGTGGGAGAGTACTAGCAAGCAGAATATCAAGGAGCGCATCATCGTGTTGATTGACAAACAACTAGTAGGAGTAACAACAAAAGCAAAGTTAGTTATGGGAAACTACGATCAACAAGCGCAGCGGAAAGGTGGCATCGGATACTCAGACTTTGCTGTGATGTGTGAACTATTCCGATACCACCACACTCGGGAATGTACCATCTTAGATAGACGCTAAGACTTCCTTGCAGTGACAGAGTTGCTGTAGGGGTTGGCAGAAACAGCAGGTACAAAAGACGATGTGACAAATTTAAGAATTTTCTTACACTTAGAGCAATCTTGGCGCAATTATTCTTTATGATATGCGAGATCGTCCTTGGTCTTGTTGCAGTCTCACAACATTTAACCTACTGATTGGACAATTCGGAATAAATGAAGTTGATAGACTTGAAAGAAAGATACCCATCCGTGAACAGCGATACGTGTATGCATGGCAAGACCGCAATCAATCCACTTTCAAGAGCATGTACAAAAATGTACTCGTAGACAACATTGGTAATGGATGCCTAAAACGTTGTTGGAACACCTGCCTCGGTTACGTACTGTACAAACCTTGCCAGCCTTCCAATGGTAACCAGATATCGAAGGTAGCAAATAGATCTCTTTCGCGAAACGTGCTGCCCTGTCAGACTTGATTTAAACCGTCGCTCAACCGAATGACACGCACTCACCTTCTTCTTCTTTGCCAACACTTGTCGCGGAGATTTCTTTTCTGTCGAGGCGTATTCCAATAGTTAGCCGACACCTGCAGAACGGTAGATAGTAGACAGACACGGCCAAAGCACTTTTAATTATAGAACACCGAAATCAGCAAAGAGTGAGCCAAATAATTTTTCGCTATCTAGCAGTTCCTTTCTTGCTGTTTGAGAATCGCCATGCGAGTCTGCCGATTTGAAATTCGACAGGGGAGTTCCTTAGAATTGGTCTCGCCGTACCTGCCGAGTTCTAGGTGGTTTAGACGCTCTAGCTAGAGCTACCGTAGGTTGCGGATCTCGTCCATTTCGTCAATGTCTTGCGCGAAGGTTCGGGTTCGAAGTTGGTAATGGGGTTATCTAGCAAGTATGTATACCGAATAGTAGATGAGCAACGGAGTTCTACCCAAGTGGAACGAAAAATAATGAAATCTGGAGCAAGGCTAGTTTGGTTCTCCTGTGCTTTCTTGAAAAGCAACAAGGTGCTGATACTTCAATTCTCTTTGAATTGTCTAACACATTCGTGATTGTAGACTCTCTCGCGCTCCTTTCAGCTGAAAGAAGCGCCTACGATGAGACTACCCGCTATTGTGGTGGGGCGCGGACCGTGTATCATAGGAAAGGACGGTGAAGATCTTCTTCGACCTATTAGACTAGGTCGTAACAGAATGGCGCTTCCTCCTACATGTGCTGCTGTGCAATTCAAGGAAACCATGTAGCCGCAGTACCAAAGTCAATTACCAACTTCAAGAAGATTGGTCTCTGGTGTGCTGTCGGAATTGATGTCGGTCATTTCGTCGGTAGCAATTTCCACCTTTTGTCGCGGAGCCGATCCAAGCTGCACAGGAATGGCGATACGCGACGACCTGAGTCTCCGGCTGTGATTCTCTATTAACAATAGTGCAATGCTCGGAGTAGCCTATAGTAGGAAACAAGCCGCGGAAAGAGCTTCGAAAGAGCTTCCATTCAAAATGCGACAAACTTGTCGGACTGTCGCGTTCTTCTCGAAAACCGCTGTCGCGTTCTTCCCCGGTAAGTACATGTACGGATCGCGCCAATTTCTAATCGTCGGCAGTCCACTCTAAGTGTGGACGCGCGCCGCTTTCCACAAACAAGCACATATTGTGGCGGCAGGCTTTCTGCTTCGCCAATAGTTGCATTCTCTCGAATTGCTGTCTAAGACCACATCAGTTCCGATCGAAAGAGAGTGCCTCGACTTGGCTGCCTGCACTGCCTGAATGGAATCGAATGCCTATTAGATTCGATCGGGCATGTAGAGGCTGGGTCACAGAGTAAGATCACACGTTTGGCAGCTACCTCTGAGTACTTGTACTTCTACGTGTGAATCGCAGTGGCCCGTCGTGATAAGATTCAAGTTTTCTGACCATAACTCGCTGGATCCAGTTCAACACAGTGAAAGACCGCGAACCTACTGTCTCTGCAACCACTCTGGAGGCCAAGCAAGACGCGATTCAATATGTACTCATACGAGACAGGGACCACAACTGGGAAACAGAACACATCAAAATCAGGCCTGTCTTCCAATGCGGCATTGATAGGATCTGGATCACAAAGTGTGCCCACAAGCAGCTTCCAACCAGCTATTGAGGTGTCTCCAAATAAAGGCGTTTAGTAGCACCAGAGAGACAAGGCTGCTCTCCGCCCTTGGACAACACGACCATCGAAGGACCCGATTCCCGAGAGCCAAGAGACTTAATGAACCGCGCTACATTCCGCTGTGAAAGAAAACGTTTCTAGCTCAGACTACTCCGATTGTACCAGTGGCACGAATCTAACGTCCTTTTGCGATACACGATTCTGGAAACACACCACAAATAAGGTTGTGCCTTCGTTGTAGCCCAATCTCCCTTCAACACACGGCATCGCCAGGGGTCTGTCTCCACTGTTCAGGAGCACACTCAGCGACGCAGGCGATCGACGACCAGATCTATCAACGCACCCAGAGTGCAAGTTGAATTCGTTATCTCTTCTCCGCTATTAGTTTCCTCTTCAATTATCTTACAGGTATCATACACAAATCGTGCGCGTCGCTCTTATTGTGACGGTACTAAATATACATGTGACATGAATTACAGGGGGGGGGGGGGTCATATTATGGTGGGCACTTCCATGAAAGCGTCAGGCAGCCATTTTCAAAAGTTCTCACATCGCGTGATGAAGTATGCCTCGTCGTTGTAGTCGGCGTAGCCCAAGCTGGCAAGGAGGTAACGGAAGGTTCGTCTACCACTCAGGATTGCACCATTCACTGTCTCCCACCAGAAATTGCAAGAAGCAGCGCCAGATAAGTGGACGATTTGAATGCCGTCTCTCCAACCATTCCCGTTCGAGCCCGCGGCAACGCTTGACTCGCCACCGAAGGATCTGCCATGACCCCAACCGCCGAAAAACTTGTAAAAGTCTTGAAACGTAAAGCCAACCTGCCAGTTGGCGTAAGCGCCGTACCCGAAGAATTTGTCTTGTTTCAGGTTTGGTGAATACCAGTGAATGGGACGCTCAAAGGCTTCTCCGAAAATTTGCTTGAGGGGCATTGTAACTTCGCTCACCTCTCGGTTGTTAAACTTGCCTTTGTCTCCAAGAAGACGTTCAAGATAGCCGGTCGTCAAGATGCAAATCAGAATATTACTACCCGGAACGAAGTGGTTCAAGTTCTGCCAGTTACTACAGAGATTGGTCTTGTTCCCGTTTCGGACAATACCAATCCACTCGTGGTCTCCGTTTGCCTCCCAGAAAGGATTCTTGAACTGAAGAAACAACTTCTCGTACTGTCCCATTTTAAACGGAAGGGTTGTCATGTTCAATCTGGGAGCAAAGAGGGCTGGGCGATTCTCGAGGACCCCAATGCTAACGGTAGAAATGACGCGTTTCGTAATGTATTCCTTGCAGTTCCCATTGGATTTCTTTCTCACATAGACGGCAGCTTCGTAACCATCCCCATAGGACTTTCCATATCGAATCTTGACAACCTCATGGTCCTTCTTGATGGAGTCATGTAGCCTATCAGCCATTTGGATGGGGATACCAGCGTATCCAGTCGTTTGATCATACACGAAAGAATCTTTTGAGTCGAGTCCATCGGTTACCGTCTCGTCCGTACCAAACGATCGAAGGCTAGAATCTGGAGCTGCAAAGTCAAAGTCCATGTAGAGCCACAAGATGTACTCGTCAATGTTGTCCTGAGGTGTCCAACCACAGTCTTCGAGCTTGGCTAGACCCCCTATATCGGGTCCATTGGGACTGCGTGGGTCGTAAAAGGTGTCTCCAGTTGGTTCAAGGCAACCCAAGAAAGCCTCATCTATCGCTGCAAGACGCTCATTCCAATCAGGAATGGGAAGGATCGGCAACGCGGCGGCTGCGGGAGACTGATATGGTCCATCAAAGTCAGAAAAATTGGACAGAGTGTGCGCAATACCTATTCGTTCTGCCAGTCGAGCTATTGGTGTTGGGTTTCCGTTGGACCAGACGGAAGGGGCGAGCCAGTTCGCCCCGTCTTCCACCAAGACTCCTGAAAAGTTGGTGGTACGAACGCGACCCCCCACGTAGTCACCTGCCTCCAAAACAACAAAGCTAATCGTATCGTTGCGGGGCGTGGCAGGATTTTGGTTCCAACTGAGAATGTGTCGCGCATTTGCGATTCCTGACACGCCAGCTCCCACAATGACAACATCTTGATAAATGGTTCTGTCTTTAGTCGCCGCGTTGCAAACAAGACTAGGATTTGTGATACGGCGACTCGTCGCTCTTCCAAGAAGCAGGAGAAGGATCAAGGCGGGGAACGGCAGGAAGAACAAAGCTGTCATGGTGCTTGCTTCTTTGCGAAGACGCCGGAAACCTCAGAACAAATTTCGTGCGTACGTTGTACATAGCAGATACACGGATCATATATTGTAATACAAAATTTCTAGCGAGTTATAGAAACGTCCTGCGATACGTTGTTTAACGAAAAATGAGGCCAGAACTGTCGCTGCGCCCAAAAAATGAGTAGTGTTCGTTATTCTACATAGTAAAGGAACGTGTTTCAACCACGAATAGACGCTTTTATGTCCACAGAAGGAAATCAGGTCTGACATGGGGCCTCCTGCAAGTACCTTACTTGCCCCATACAGGAAGGAGACCTCGCAAGCTTGGGGCTAAGGGAGGAACTGTTAGTATTCAATCCAGGCATAGCTAGCTAGCGGTAGCAAAAAGCGGCATCACCCTCTCTACTCGGTAGGTCAAGACCATGTTGATTATAAACAGACGCAGTCAGCAACGCGCCGCGGAAAGTTCCGAGGGGGGTAATCGTAATCGAACGTCGCAAAGCACCATCAGGTTGGAATGAAAGGACGACCTGTGCGTAATCTTGCAGGGGCACATATCAACACTCAATTCGGCGACTTCAGTAACAATCAGCGCTCATCTGGATGCATCCATTCAACACACACACTCCGGTTGCCCTCGAGAGCACACATGTGACGCCACCGAACCAGTTATACCGAGTGACAACCAGGGTGGACATGCGACGAAGCAGCGCACCAGAAAACCAAAAGCGCCGCAAGCAACAGATATCATGGCACGAACTGTGGCGCTACACATGGGATGATGGAGCTGGTTGATACCTATCATTTTATGTAATACGCTATGACTATGCAACCTACCGACGATCCGCAGCCTGGCAGTCTTCCGAAAGTGACAGTCTTCTCTCAACGAGACACGAAGGCTCAGATGTATTCCTATCCCACCCTTGGAGGCACGGAGACGAGACCAGTGTCTGGATCAAAGAAGATTCTGACACGATCCGAGCGGAAATCAGCCGTCACGATGGAGCCTTCCTCGATGCAGAGTACCGTCATGTTGGGATAATCGGCCAAGACGGCGTTGATGGCATCTGGATCGCATGTTGTACCGACGAGTAGATCCCAGGCAGCCAACTGTTCTGGCATGAAGCATTGAGCACCAAAGCAGGCATCGGTAAAGCCACATGCAAACTCCTCCCCAACCGCAAAGCAACTGCAGAAGAAGGACGGGAAGCAGTTACCACAACTGGTTATACAACGAGCGAACAGAACAGAAGAAGAGAATAGTTGGTTAGCACTGCATCTCAATGACAAGAAGGAAAGCAATGTTTGTTCTAGCATACACATACCAAGATTCTTGCCCATAGTTACAAGTCTGACCAATGAGAGACGCAGACTCGCAAAGAGCATTGGCACTACCTGAAAAAGTCAAGTCGAGTGGGTTGGTTGCTGGACAATCAGGAGGGTTGTTAATGACCACTGGACACGAATTCTCCGTCACGGTGGGTTCCGATCCTGGACACTGAACTTCAGTGCACCTCCACATGCTCTCCTTGCAGTCGCACTGGGTTTCTGGATAGGCTCCAACGCCCTCACAGCTCTGGTTGCCCCAGAAACAAGTCTTGGGGCGTCGAGAGCATCGCATACCAGGTTCAGGAGGGAATTGACGTCTGCGACACTGCTTGAGTCTTGTGCCCTCAAAGGTTTCGGAGATGAGGTCCCACCATGGAGGTATCATGTAGATAAAGGGCGTAGGTGCTGGGGTTGGTGCGGGAGGCTTGGTAGGGTCGCATTGAGGGCCATCTGGATCAATGACAGTGACACCGTTGCAAAGGTACTCGTTGGTGAATCCGTTGGGGCAAGACCAGGATCCATCGGGGCAGCAACGAGCATTTCCAATGAGGCACAATGGGAAGTCGACTCGTGCACAACAATCCTTGCAGAGTGGACCCCCTGGGTCACCAGTGACGTCACCATCTCTGCAAGGGTACACGTTGGTATCTCCGTTGGGGCAAACCCACGAGCCTTCAGGGCAGCAAGCAGCAGTACCAATGAAGCACAATGGGAACGGTTCTTCTGGGCAGCACTCTGCAGGAGGATCTTCGCCACAGACTTGGCCTTGAGGATTTTGAACTTGTTCTCCCCCACAGGGGAAAGTGCGCCCGTCTCCAATGCTGCAGGACCACGTTCCGTCTGGGCAGCAAGCAGAGCCGTCGCTGCAAATGGTGCCACCGTTGCTGCCATCAGGACGAAGGAGGGGGTCGCAGCAAGGAGGATCTTCGCCACAGATTGGACCTTGGGGGTTTTGAATTTGAACGCCCCCACAGGGGAAAGTGCGCCCGTCTCCAATGCTGCAGGACCACGTTCCATCTGGGCAACAAGCAGAGCCTTCAAAGCAAATGGGGTTACCATTGTTACCGTCAGGGCGGGTGAGGGGGTCGCAGCAGGAAGGAACCAATGTTAGAGTGAGCTCGGGCTCGTTGAAGAGAGTAGGCACAGCCACGAGAGGAGGCTGCACATCACCAGGAACCCCATCCTCAGCATCTGCAACCTGAAGAAGGAAGTGTATGAGCAAGATGCATGATAGCAAAGAGCGCATGGTCGTTGTCTTGGTTCTTGTAGTAGAGAGCAACAGCAAATTGATCACTTGTGAGCACGATCAAGATTGTGAGACTGTAGAGCAATGCTTCTTGTTTTGCAAAGATCTAGGTCCCGGTAGTCTCGATCTGCCTGGGGAATTGATGGATATGTGAGAACAAGCCTCATTTTTCTCAATTGCCCCATGTCACACTCGGGAATGTAGCCTCTAAACACATTCTTGCAGGGAACACACAGGATTTCGAAATTCACGACTATGACACATGTGGTTCTCTCGAACTTCACAATTCCAATGATACTTGTTTCGAAATGTCACTTTGCAACACCAGGATGCTAATAGAGATCGTCCTTGTTCCGCCACTTTGCAGAACATTTAACCCTTGGCATGAAGCTCTATCAAATGTGACCACTTCTCTTCAGAAACAAATCACTACCACAGCTTTTGGTTTTATGCCTACATGATCTAAATGCGATCATCAGCTAGCTACGTACGTTGCTGGTGCCCTTCTATCTTGCGATACCCAGAGAAGGGCAATAGAGCAAGATTTAACCTCAAGCAAACTTCTCAAAACTGACCATGTGAGAGACGTTGCCTCATTCTTGTCCAGTTGCAGGCGGAGAAGCGCAAGACACTTTTGTCAGTGTCGCATTATCAGGACCGCCGGTCTGTCTGTCATTTGCCAGGCGTTGTCCCAAGTCTTGGGCGGGCACCGACCGACTGACTCTCGCTGATGTAGACTAGGGTCTATCATTGGTGAACTGTTTGTTGCCTCTGGTGGATGCCGTTGCTACAGTAACTGCGAACTACTCCAACTGGATCAGGCAGACATGTACTGATACCAGAGGTGTCGTGGGTACTGACTACTAATCCACCTCAAGGACGATTGATTGATCCATTCACGCCACTATACGTGACCAATTTCTCGGGCTCAAAAATTAGCAGCATGGGTCGCGGGTCTAATGCCAAGAAAGCTTGTAGAGCATCATTTGGTGAATTGGATCGCTTTGACGCGTGGGTAGTAAGTACTCCAATGCGTGATTTTCTGGAACGAATACTGTAGCAATCTGCACCTAGTAAAAGTCACACGAATGCTATTGGGAACATCTCTGGCATACACATCTGTGCTGTTTGCAGTGGAAGCCACCGAGTACCATCATATAGCCTGCCAGAAAACAAGTAGACACCCGAAGTACTGGTGATACACGTCATCACGTGGCCAAATTCCCAGGACTGAATCAATCCTATACCTGTAGCCGGTATAACTGTGTGGCCCCTTTGGCGAGTTGAATCAGCTACTGCGCTTTGCCATTTGGGCACCACTGGTAGTGACCTACAAGCCAAGACAGACGACTACAGCATATGTTACTAGAGTACTTCCTTCAATTTGAAACGAGATATGTACAGCGATCCAAAGGCTAACCTGTAGGACTAGATATCGCATTGTTGAACCTGCGGCCTCGCGAGGCTCCTCATCCCTTCCTACATTCGACAAGGGAGTATTCGGTAGACGTGACGCATGAAACGCAGAAGTGGCGAGGTGGTTACTACTGTATCGAAAACATAGGCTTTTTCAATGAACTGTAGCTCAAGGTGTACATGATCCTACTCATGAGTAACATATGGATATTGATTCGCTTCCTCCAAATAATAGTAGGGTTGCTGTTCGCAACCGCCGTCGAGTCGCAGTTGCTTGTCTTCTTCGTGTTTTTTTCACGTCGCGGTCTTTCAGGTCCTCCGCTGCGCCTCCGCCGCGAGCTTTTGGATCTGCCAGATCTTTGCACCTCTGCTTCAATTTTCAGGTTTTGACGCACCTCCGCCGCGATCTTTCGCGATCTTTTGGATCTTTGCACCTCTGCCGCGATATTTCAGGTTTTCCTGTACCTTCGTCGCGATCTTTCAGGATCTTTCAGGTTTCCCCGTACCAGTACTACTCAAGGGTTCGCGGTCGATGATGTGCAGTGTTGTTTGAGGTTCTGGCAGTCCCCCCCCCTTCGTGCACATATCACAGCCCCGCTGGTTTCTCGAGTACGACTCTTTATGTTGACAAACAATGTAACTAGAGAAGAAAGTTTAAAAGACGTAACATGTAATCTTTCCTCCCCGTTCTAGAATGGCTATATCTTGAGCAGTGCAAATCTTAGGGGTTGTTTCTCATTGACACGTATGGCTCTGTGTTCGGGTAGGAAAGCAAGAACAAACTCTCTAAAGCCCCGAAGCATAGACCAACCATGCTGGACTAGATTGCTGCTGTATTGTCGCAGCACAACTTGGGCTTGTACGTGGTTCAGTCGTGTGATTTACCACACTTTCGTGGAAATGCACACGACGATTCTTCTTGATATTGTCATGACGCACTACGTTGTTGTCTTCGACAGCAACATCATTGCACCTTATCGTCCTCTCTTCGTCGCCTTCCTCGGCGATGGTGGCATCCATTCTCTTGTAAAAGTACATTTCTCCTTGCATCATCGTGTCTGTATGGCGTGATTCAGTTTTGTTCCAGTCAATTCTTGTGAGCAGGATGAATCAAGGTGAAACGGGGACCATTTTGAAGCGGTTTCAATCCCACCTTGATCCCACTTGGAGGGATTTTGATTCATTCGACTACTTGTTGACGTGCAAGCGGCTTCACACGATCCCACTTGAGCACGGCAGCGGCAGCGCCAAAGTGCTCTCTACGTTTGTAGTAGTGCGAGCACTTTACCATCCCAAATCGATAGCTCTTTTTTTATTTTAAACATGACTCAGTACTTTTGATTTGATGGTTATTAGAAAAGGAAGCAATTCGTGTGACTTAGACAGTGTTGTCGTCAAGATACTGGTTGAAGAGACTTCCCCAGTTTTCATTATCTTCGTTATTCAGTTCCCAGGTTTGACACCACGGGGACGTTGGCTTTCGCAAGGCATTCTTATCTCCGGCACCATTACGGCACTTCCATACCCATCCACAAACACCAATACTAGCATCGACTGCTGCTTCGAGCAGCGGTTGAACATCATAAACCTGTCCAGCATTGCTAGGACCCGTTTCACCCACCAAAATGGCCAGTCCCTCAGCCTTGAGTGCTGCCAAGCGGTCGGGAATGTCGGCTACAACCGTAGGGTTGAGCCATTTGTTGTAGACGTGAATGTCAAAGACAATCGGACCATACCTATCAGCCAAATCCTTGGCATCACCGCCCAGCAGGACCGTCTCATCTTGACCCATTTGACCAGCAGGGACCACAACTACGTTGGTATAGTTAGCAGCTCGTACTGATTCCAGGATGGCCTCCATTTCATTCTTCCACAGTGTGACGTCACTCGGTGAGTCCCACTGAAAGGGCTCGTTCCAGATGCTCAACCAAGCTTCAGATCGATCCTTCAAAGCTGGAACATAGTAGTTGACAAGCTTGTCCAAATAGTCTTCGTAGAAATCAGTTTCACTGGGAACTTTGGCCCACAATTCGGTGTTTTCATCCCACTTGTGGAGATCTACAATAGTGACTATGCCCTCTAGTTCGTTTCGATCCAGCAGCGCATCCAAGGGATGCAACCAAGATCCACCAACCTTGCTAGCCCAACAACCGCTTGGATAACACTCGATCTTCTGTCTGTCCATAATTACGTACTCACGAACAATCGACAACTTTTCGGGGTAGGATCGCTTGGAAGCTTTCCCATAGGAACTCATGGCGTTGACTCCGACGGGAACCCATGGTTGGCCATCTCGTAAAATGGTGTCGTTGCTTACCGTGTAAACAGCAGAAACAGCATCACAGAACAACGCAAAGGTCGTCAAGAAGAGTAGAGACTGTGGAAGATTGCCCAGCATCATGTTCCTTTCTCGTCTTTTTATGTGGCTGTGTGTCGGTTGGTGCAAGTTTGCTGGGTCATTCCCTGGTGTATTTGAAAGGCACTAATCGACTTCAGACAGTTTCTGGCGTGGCACAGCTGGCTTTACGTATTTATGGATCAGAATTTATCATTGTTCATTCCAATGAATGAAGATTATTCTTGTTCCAGTGACTTCTTATCCTGCAACTTGTTTCTTAGAATGACTGCACAAGACTTCTTCGGGACACGATGAATCTGTCAGTCTAATACTTAGGCTTGTCGTCAAGGCATTTGCTTGCGTCACGACGATCAATATCTATCAGCAGGAATGTCCGGCTCACACATTGGACGATAACTTAGCCATGAGCCGATCCTCGGGAAGACTGCTCAGCCTTGACATAGCCTTCTAGCGTATGATGCTGTTTTGTCACCCACTCCTCCTCCATAATGTGGTATCCATTCTATTGCACATTGTTTTGAGGGTGTTGAGTTTTGTTCCATTCATTTCTTGCATCGATCTGGCGAAACGTGCCAATCTTTGCTCGTGCGGCGATTGAACGTGTTCCACTACATTGAGCGCCACTGCAGCTTGCTCGTGCACAGCAGCGAACAGAATAATGTGTGATGAGTGAACTGATACATACTCTAGCGTGGGTGGTACCCCAGTAGCTATGAATGCAGTCGGGGTAAGCATAAGTGATAGTACCTACTAGTACAATTATGGTACAGTGCAAATACCACTGCTGGGGGTCACTAACCTTCCCGTCTCCAAGCCTCGTCTCCAGCAACACGATTCTCTGTTAACGCGTGCCTGAGTCGCGTTGTTGTTTAGGTTGTTGCGGGCGTTTGGCCTCTCCTTTATTGTATTTTACAGCCCTGCTGAAGAATAGTATACGATCGACCAACAACAAGAAGCAGATACGGAGTATGACGATGGTTCTTTGTGTACCGAGGTGGCAACGCAACGGGGTTCAGTACATGCAGTACCATAGTTGATGTCCAGCTCGACGTGCGTCAGTTCTTCG
>JAVCKV010457923.1:0-12088 GCA_032274145.1 Herpochondria borealis | reverse complement strand
ACCAGGCGTAACCTCATGGCGGGTCCTCGCGAACTACAAACTACTCAGGATGAGTGCCAATGCGCCGTTGGAATCACAGAGGCTAGATCTCCGACGCGACCAGAATTCTCCGCAGCCTTGAATGTCAGCGTTCAAGTCCTTCGCGTCTTTGACGAAATCGACTTCATTTCCGATGTCTCTGGAGTGACAGAAGTTGATGAATTGCCAACTGCATCACCATCAGTTACGCTCTCTCCAGTGACTGCAGCTCCGACTACTGTTGCTCCTACTACCGTGGCACCGACTACTGATGCCCCAATTACTGTGGCTCCAACTGATACTCCCTCTCAGTCTCCGACTTCGGCTCCGATCACCGACTCGCCCACCACCCCGGAACCTACTACTCAGGCACCTACTACCCAGACACCTACCACCGAAGCACCAACAACTCAAGCACCTACTACAGCAGCTCCTGTGACATCTCTCCCCTCTTCTGTACCCTCATTCCGTCCAACGTCTGCACCAGTGACGGAAGCACCATCGACAGCCGAGCCAACAACGGCCGAGCCTACAACCATGTCGCCAATCACACCAATGCCAATAACATCCAGTCCAGTTGAACCAACAACGGACGCCCCGTCGAGTTGTCCCGGGACCAACGAACGGCGTACTTGTGTTTGCGATACTGTTCAAGACTGCATCTGCCGAGAAGGATGGGAAACCCCTCCAGAATGTTTTAAAGACGTGGACGAGTGCTTGTTGGAAGAAACATGTGCCTTCCCAGGTGGCTACTGCGTGAATCGAGCCGCCAATGACGGGTTCTACGCGTGTGGGTGCCGTACGAATGAAGGGTGGAGAAACGGAACCACGTTTGACGAGCACGGTGTTACCTCGTGTCTTGATCTAGACCAATGCGCAGCAGCAAATCCTCCCTGCCATCCAAACGCTACTTGCACGAATTTGGTGCCCGGTTTCAACTGCACTTGCAACAATGGGTTGGTCGGAGATGGTGTTGAGGTATGCGAAGAAGCTCCAACCTCAGCTCCGTCTGTCTCAACGTGTGGAAGGTGTCCACCAAACAGTTTCTGCAACGTCAGTCTTGAGATTCCAGCTTGTGAGTGCCTTGATGGCTTCTTCAGCGCAAACCCTGGCCTCACGGCATGCTTAGAATTTGACGAATGTGCGGATGACTCGCTAAATGACTGCCACGCCAATGCAACGTGTACCAACATTCCTGGAAGTTTCATCTGTACATGCAACTTTGGTTTCATAGACACAGGGAGCCCGCCAGGAAGAAGCTGCGGCGAGCTAAACGAGTGCTTGTCACCCAGCGACAACGATTGTAACCCTGATCTTGAGATTTGTAATAATCGTGATCCCCCTCTCCGATTTGAATGCGAGCCGAGACCTCCTTCTCTCTCAGCAGTGCCAAGCTCTAATCCTTCATTTGCTCCGGTGAGTCCATCTTCTCCAGTTGTACGGACTTCTTCTCCACGACTTCCGGGAGTTCCATCGTTGTCTCCGGTAACACCGGGACCTGTTTCACCCTCGCCGCCCACGTTACCTGGGTTTCCTTCTCCTTCATTTACTATCATGGCCCCACCAACGCCACCGCCAACATTAACCCTCTTTCCACCGCCGACCTCTCCGCCATTTCCGGCCATCCCCTAACTTGCCTATTGAAAACTACGTCGAATACCTCATTATATAATAATACGTTGAAACATGATCGCGTATAGACAATCTCTTACTGGTCTACTTCAACTGAATATAACAGTTGGTGCAACACGAGCATAGTTGGAAATGGTGTAGAATTCACTTGTAGCGGTCCGCTGTACTAGTTTCAGGAGGCGCCAGTACCACTGACGGCACTGCCACTGGTAGCACTGATACGGGTAGTCACCGCCCACAGGTACGTTTCCTCCACACTCTCTATTATTGCGATTAGCACTCTAGAAGTGCGCCAGTTGATCTATAGTAATGTATAAACACAAGCTACTTTAGTGTACTCAGCGTTATGCTGTATAGAGAGGAGTCGGACCACGAGTCGGACACACACGAGCAGACATGCAATCACCGCACGAATCAAGAAGCAGGTTATGGCGAAAGCGGGTAAACGAGCTCCGTACTGACATCTGACTCGATAGAGTACATGGTATCCCGACTGCTGTTGTCTAGGCCCATGGTTTCCTTGAAGCTTCTCGTGCTGCTGCCTTGCAGCTTATTCGTCAGGCTTCTCCTCAAGCTAGACTGCCTTCTGGGAGGCTTTGGTTTCACTCCTTTAGCGGTAGGTGTCATGGCCGCCATTGCTTTGCGAGACTCATCGCGAAGAGTATCTAGAATCTGGGTATCCTGTCGCAAAGCACTTGCCAATCTGCGCTTCTCAGCAAAGTGACGTTCGTCAAACAACTGACCCTTTGGGCTGCGCAACTCAGACAGAGTGAATCCGTGTTTATCATATAGGCCCTTCATCTCTTCAATCTTGGACAAGGATAGATCGCGACCTAGTGTAAAGTTCTCGAACCTACCATCCATAGCCAACAAGGCAGTCTCTGCAAGACATGCATAGGCAACGCCTGGTGGCAGACCAATGTTGTATTGCATATCAACCTCCCGAGCTGGAGGGATGTATACTTCTCCACTTTCAATCACACAAATGTCAGGCCGGAGAATCGCCTCGTCTTCTGAGATGTCACATGGTCTTGCAACGTCGACCACAACTGCTCCAGGGGCCAACGTTGATACATCCAAGACACGCTGACCGAACGCTGAAGTGGTGGTGATGATTGCTTGACACTCTGGGGCATAGTTGTTTGGGTTGCTGTCAATCTGAATACAAGCTCCTGGAATCTCCATCTCAATGGTTACCTTCAACTCGAGCAACTTGTAGTATCGAGGACCTACCAAAACCACCGCGTAGCCTTGTTTTACCAAGTATCGTGCGCAGGCAGCTCCGATGCTACCCGTTGCTCCAACTACCATTGCCTTCTCCAGCGTCGTTTCCATGCCCGCGAGAGCAGCATGGACAGTCTCAATGGATGTCACGACAGTCAGAGAGTTGCCTGTCGTAATGGCAATTGGAGATCGCTGACTCACGGATACACCCGCATCGCCAACAACACTTGTAAAAGCTCCGAGTCCCATAATCTTGGCGCCATAGGCGTGCGCAATCTTGGAGGCGTGGAGAAGCTGTTTGTATGTGAATTCAGCCTTCTTGCTCATCATGACTGAAGGTGTGGTGGGAAGAGTTAGTAGTAACCCTTCGATTCGTTGACCTGTTCTTGGTGAAATGCCTCCTACAATCTTAGACAAGACTCTTGGTGGCACGTGAGAAACTGCATGCTCGACCCACTTATCAGGAACCTTGTTGACGAGCTTGAGATGCTTCTTGATGAATCCACAGTGTAGAGGGTGTACGACGAAGGCAAACTTGTTGACTTTCTCAGTTGGCTGGATAATAGGAGACACAATTAGAGTCATTGATGCTCCTTGCTGCTTCTTCTGGTCCTTATTCCTTTTCAAGATCTTGTTGTGAAGGATCTTGCGAGAGCTTGTTCGCATGATATTCACGGCATCTGTAAGGAATGGTGTGTTCATGATGCTGATGTGTGCGTGAAGATTATTTGGTTTGCTAAACTGTGAGAGGGGATAAGAGGGGAGAGTTTAGAGCTTCTTGCTACTTTGGATTTATGAAGGGGATGACCTTCAAACACGATGGTTAACCACTACATGTAAGCTAGCTGTCGTACTTGAAGTAGTCAACCTCTCTCGGAGGTGCATGAGTCATCCATTCTGTCACGCTTAAATGTCGTACCACAAGAGAATCACTTTTGTTCCCAGTTTCGTGGATAATTAAGTCAGTCGGATCTGTCCGATTGAACTTCTATACATAGCTTTTCTTATGGATTAGACATATGTTTATGTCAAAAGCCTATAATATTGGCCTAATCCTCAAGAAGTCCATAATTGTAAATGTCAAGACCTCACTGGCAGACACCCTGAGTACCAGAAGCGGCATATAAACCAATTTTACCTGGATTACCACACTATCATGGTCGTTAGAGACGACCTGATGTGCGCATAATTCTTGTTAGCTGTGTACTCTTTGTAGTGTGATGTTGGTGTCATTCCAGAAACAGGCACGCGCGCTGACTGATATATGGTTCTTGGTTGCCATCTCATTGTACTAATACGTTCGTGAACAAGCGACGACAACAAGAAGCTAGTCTCTAGCAACCATTCGATCACAGGCATCTAATCGCACCAGTGAATCGAATGTGGCTCACAACTAGCTACCGCCGTAGCAGTCGACCAGTGTCCGCGCAGATTGCGTAGCTACTCTAGTGAATCGTGATTGAACGTAGCAAGCAGAACTTCAAGTACGAACGGTCCCATGCATATCGCGAGGCTACCCGGGGTACGAGCTTAGAATATCGATAGCCCGCCAGCCCGAGTGGACTGGGCACAGTCTGGATGCCATCGCGACAGAGTAGGCGATCGGGATTCGTACTCCTCATGGTGATCATCGTTGATTGGTGCTGGCATCTATGCCCTTAACCGCCGTTTCGATCTCCTCGAGCAACGATTCGGAAATGAGGATTTGAATCTATTCTTTGATGAAAGATACGCTAAGAAGAGAGTAACACAAAATTGGTGGTCTAGATGAGAAGTTAAGGATGTACGGTGACGACCTCGGGACAGCAAGAGTCCGAGCTGGCATCAGAATCAAACTCTGCTGTCAAGTCTGAATCACTGTGGTCTGTGATCAACGAGCGCTTCGAGAATCTTCTGCTGCTTCGTAGTCGCAAAAGACTTTTTCTCAGGCTCGACTCCTTCTTGAGCTTTGGCTTTACACCCTTTGCAGATGGCGTCATTACCAACATTTGCTTGCGAGCCTCCGTTTGTAGGTTAGACAGCAGCTTTGAATCCTCTCGCAGAGCTTTAGCCAATTCCCTCTTCTTTGCAAAAACATCAGTGTCAAACACCTTACCATTGGGTGTTCGCAGCTCCGAAAGAGTAAAGCCGTGCTTTTCATAGAGCCCTTTGATCTCCTCAATCTTGGACACTGACAGGTCACGACCAAGTGTGAAGCTCTCAAAGCGCCCCTCCATAGCCAGCAGAGCAGTCTCTCCGAGGCAAGCATAGGCGACACTCCTCGGCAAACCAATGTTGTAGCCAATGTCCACCTCTCGAGCTGGAGGGATGTATACTTCTCCGCTTTCGATCACACAAACATCAGGTCTGAGTGCTGCCTCTTCCTCCGAGATATCACAAGGTCTAGCAACATCAACTACGACCGCTCCAGGAGCCAACGTGGATACGTCCAACACACGTTGTCCGAAAGCAGACGTGGTGGTGATGATTGCTTGACACTCTGGTGCATGGTAGTCTGGGCTCGTATCGATCTCAATCTTCGCCCCCGGAACCTCCATCTCAATGGTTTGCTTCAACTCAAGCAACTTTTGTTGTCGAGGTGCTATCAAGACGACGGCGTAGCCCTTTTTGGCGAGGCACCGTGCACAAGCAGCCCCAATGCTTCCTGTAGCCCCAACTACCATGACCTTTTTCAGCTGCGTCTTCATGCCAGCGAGCCCGGCATGTACAGTCTCGATGGAAGCCACAACTGTCAGTGAGTTCCCCGTTGTAATAGCAATCGGTGCTCGTTCACTGACAGATACCCCAGCGTCCCCCACAACACTTGTAAAAGCCCCAAGCCCCATGATCTTGGCCCCATACGCGTGAGCCATCTTGGAAGCTTGGACAAGCTGCTTGTACGTGAATTCGGGCTTCTTGCTCATCATGACCGCCGGTGTTGAAAATACAGTGAGTAGAAGGCCTTCGATTCGTTGGCCAGTTGTGGGTGAAACGCCTCCCACGATCTTGGACAGAACACTGGGCGATAGGAGGTTAGCTGCGGAATGTTCGACCCACCTGTCGGGGACTTTGTTGATAACCTTTAGATGCTTCTTGAGGAAGCCACAATGAAGAGGATGGACAACGAAAGCGAATTTGTGCACCTTTTCAGTTGGTTGGATGATGGGAGAAACAACCAAGGCTCTTGAAGAACCACCGTGCCGCAGCTCCGTATCGTCCTTTCGACTCTCAGGAAGGCTCTTTCGATTGCTCTTGAGCTTGGTCTTCAACTTGAGCGTTCGCATCTCTTCTATCATGATACGTTTTCGAAGCTTCTGGTGGACGAGTAGAGTTGAATGCTTGCAATTTAAGCGTATGAGTTTGCGGGGACAGTGACCGAAGGCAGCCATTCCGCGACACAAGTGGGGGGTATCGGAATTCAGAAGGTGCCACCAGGTACTACTGTATCGCATAACTTGGGTCACGTTTAGTTCACAAAAACGATATTATCGCGTCTCTTATTCTATTCTATGATAAGTAACTTTTTCCTAAATAGAAGTCGCCGACAATGTGTCTTCCTTGGCTCGGATATCATGTTGATTTGCACCTACATGAGAGGTGTAATCTTCACTCAAAACATCCGGCCTGTTCGAGAATATTATGTCGCGTTATACACAATACGTCTACAGTGGACAGGAGGGAAATTCGCAAGAAATTTGCGACTCTGGCAATCCCAATGACGGACATGATGTAGTCGTTAAACACAAGTTCCAGGATAGTGATTTGATTCTGTGTATTCTTGATATCGTCCGATGATGATGATGGTTTGCGGACGCCTGGTATTCGAAGTAAGTTGTCATAATAGCAGTACTAGTACTGGCAACGGGTGACTGGAAGCCGTCTCGTGGTTGCGTCAAGGTCAATGAATGAATCTCGCACCCTTCAACTTCAACTGATGTAGCACTTGTGTACTGTCTACAACGACCGCGATCGAACGGCATAGAAGGATGCTGGCACGGCTACTAGCTTGACTACATGGTGCAATATGAATTTTTAGTGAAAGTCGTAAGGACTATGCCCGATGAATCAATCAATCTCATCGCAAACTTCAACTGTTGTAGCATATTCATACAACGCGGTGAAACAGCGTAGCAGGATACGGTCACGGTTACTGGTTTGGTAATGTCCTCTAGCCCAAGGCAATCTTCGCGTTTGGGCACTTACTACCCTTGCCATGGATCATTTTTGAAGTTGGCCTTATAATGAGTGCTCGACTTGACTGCGTACTGCTGCGGCAACGCCGCAAGATACCAGAAGGGATACGGTAGGATATCCGCGATTCGAGGACTGCGTTTCTTCAGACGACGAGGAGCAACAGTTTGATACAGCTGTTGACAAGGAAGCGAGCATAGCCAGGCACTGCCAGCTGGCGGTAAGCCGGAGCATTCAGAACAAGTCCAGTCACGAAAAAATCGTTACTCTCTGCGATTGCTGTGTCCAGTACATTCCGAGATGCAGACAGAACTTATTGTGGCAGCCTTCTTGTCGCTGCTTTTCTCCACAGCCAGCCACTCAAGCCAGTTTGATTTTCTACCAAGATTCTTCAAATCTAGCAATGATAACTATTAGCATACTCTTTGAGCACATGCACTCTTTATCATGTCTCTTCTTTGCGGACCGAAGGCTATGGCTGCACCGTATCGTCGCTAATTTGGAACCCTTCTTCCTCTACCTTGAACAATGTCTTGGCCACACCATTGCAACAGCGATATCTGTATCCTTAAAACTTCCATTCGTCGATGAGTTTCTTTACCAATTCATTGGTATTCACGACACCACTTTCAGTATGCTAGCGTTTCACCATCGTCATGTGGAACACTTTTGCAAGGTCGTATTCTGAATTCAGCGCTAAGAATGCTGTCATGACACAAACACTTCCGTAGCCAGCAAAAACACGCTTCGCGGAGCAGGGGGAAACCTGAAAGATGGCAGCTGAGGTAAAGAAAACCTGGAAATCACCGAAGAGACGCGGCGGAAAGATATTAAACTGCGGAAAGATCCAAAAGATCCGAGGTGCAGGAAAACCTGAAAGATCGCAGCCGCCGGCACGATCTACTAGTTTTGCTTTTGTGTTCTGACACGTACATGTACTGGTACGGTCAGGTAGGGGACGATGTCGTCGCCGACCAGACCTCACATTTACTCACGAAGGCGTCGCATTGGATGGTTGACCTTGAGTCGCTCCACGACCACGTACAAGATTGTTCTGTTGTCAAGCTAAACGGTGCGCTGCATTTTATCTGGAGGATAGTCTAGTTAGCCAGTCGTGTCTAGATCACGTACAGGTATAGTTTTGTTTGTCACGAGCACAGAAGTCACATACAGTACAGTACAAGATGGTTCTGTTGTCGAACTAAAATAATAGCTATCTTTAGGGAAGGGTACGCTGCATTTATCTGAAGGATGGTCCTGTGATCAGTCGTGTTCATTGACCAGGTCCTTTGGTGTTCAGTCAAAGAAAACGTCGACGTAGATAGAGAATTGCACCCATATTCAAACCAGTGTTGGTGGAGCATTCGAGAGCTGCGGATCCTTTGTTGCTGTTGCTGTTTTTCTCTGAACATCAGGCGTAGTACAAGGGTTGGTATGTGGGTACGCTGCTGTTGCAAACACCACGGTGATGTGGAGAAGGAGGAACATAATGATACGCAACCATTTTGTATGAACGCGTTGCAAGAGTCTGGCAAAAGCTGTGTACGATCCAATCAGTCACCTGAGGTATCACACCTATTGCATCATTGTGGCCTCGCCCACTCCAATAGAAACATACTTGTAATGCAGTTAGTGGTCGACTTTATGAATCGAACAGAAGAAGCGCCGACACCACTTTTCCAGCTCGTCTCCGTGCGGGACGGGCAAATGTTTCCATTTAAAGCGTTTTCTGATTTGCACGAAGGCCACTATTGCCGTAACACCATTGGTGATCTCTGCAAAAGTCAAGGACTGGTGGTTCGATTCAATGGCATAACCGCAGGGAAGGGTTGCAGGGAACCAACAGACTACTCATCTGATTGGTCATGGGCATCGGACCAGAGGGGCCATGCGAGCAAACAGAGATTGAGAAGAGCAGCCTACACGGAAGTCTACAGCTACATCTATGTCAACGTGGAACGTTACCGCGATACATATACAATCACAGAGGCTGGCACATGCAACGTTCAATCTGTCGATGGCGAACTACCTCCAGTACAACATGAAGAATTTGAGCGCATGGCACGTACACCTTTACAATTGAAAGAATCGGAATACATCATGGTGGCATGAAACAGGCCACTAAGCACAGTAACCTTCGACAAGACCAAGCACTCTTCATCGTTGCTGGAATATCCAGGTGCTATTGTAAGGATATAACTATAATAGTGTAGTTTGTTACTGACCAAATCTGTGTCGTTTCTTGAATGAGATGCAACAGCTGTACAGCAGGAGCTAGTCGGTCGAGGTGCCTTCTCGGCATATGCATATACATTGCCCGCGTTCGTGGCCAGGGGACAACATGGCGCGCTAGATAAGGGAGATAAATCCAGCTCTCATCCTGGGCTTCAGTTAGAGGTATACAGACTGGTATGATGCATTCCACTCCAGAGTCTGTCAAAGAAGATGTAAGCATAAGACTGTTGGAAGCTGTAATCTAATCGAGACCATGGTTCGCAAGAACTCCTTCCGTTTCGTTAGGGCGAATCAGGTCCTTTGTGCAAGCAGCCTTTGAAATTCCTAATGCAAAAAGTTCCAGAACTTGAGCGCCGCTCCGACAGGAAGGGGTAACGACGTTCATATGTGTGCGAGCTAATGCTTGTTAGGCTAATGGCGTCAGAATCGGCGTGAGCACTAAATCAAAAGGTTGCTCAAGCTAGATCTTGAGATACTATCCACGAGTTGATGCTATACTCCCCGTACCACTATCGCCGACCACCCCAATCGTGCCAAAGAAACATCAAACTCTAGTGACCACTGCATTCATGTGACAGCACTTTTGGTATGCACCTTTGAGGACAATTCGTGATGAACAATCTATATCGAAATATCATAAAAGCTTGTTCGGCGCTATTACAACATTCATACATAAATTACTTATGTATTAATATAGGACGCCGACCAGGCAAATTTTTATTTAGATCTGTATGGTGTATGAACAGCCCTGAATGCTCCTTTGATTGTGGTAACTTGGTGCTGAAGTTGGTCACGGACGAGGTCTGTCCCTGTTATCTAAATATCTCAATAGCACTCTCGATTTGTATGCGAATTTTCTAGCACGAGGTTGATCTTAGATTTTCGACTAAATCCTTCTCACGAATTCAAGAAAAAACGCCTGAGCGATGTTGCTACGAGTAGACGCACAATTGTTCTCACTTTTCGCAATCGCGTCGGTTTGTAAAGCACAGTAGAACTATCTCAACATGAAGTTTCTTCCAGCTGCCACCCTGCTGTTCCTCAGCGGCACCGCTTCTGCCTTTGAGGTGACTTCTACCTCCAACAGTATGGTTCCTCAGAGCACTACTGCCGAATACTCTTGCACGTTGACCAATCTGTGGTCAGCAGCAACCCAACCGGTTGGATATCCCGGCGGGTCGGCCCACTGGACAGATCCTGTCCTTGCTGCTCACTCATCTGGTTACACCATGTGGGCCCCCGGTCAAACAGCCACGACTGGCATCGAGAACGTGGCTGAATTGGGGTCCACCGGATCCTTGCGGAACGAGCTCAATGCCAACTCGAATGTCAAAGAGTTTGTGGTGGGAGATGATCAGTTTAACAATCGTGATCCACCTCAGACGTTGCCAACCATTGAGGTGGATTCGAGTAACCGACTTCTCTCTGTCATCACCATGGTGGCTCCGAGCCCGGATTGGTTCACAGTAAGTTAGTTACGCCCGGTCCCCTGTTCGATATGTCTGCAAGATGCTGGCTCACACTCTTATTGCTTCTTCACTCTAGGGTTTCTACAACTTTGAACCCGCCAACTCTGCTACCGGCACGTGGTACCGGGAATTCACCATTGATTCCTTCCCATGGGACGCCGGTACCGAAAATGGAGGCGCTTTTGTTTTGGGCAACCCCGCCACGAGCCCTCGCGGAACAATCTTTGAACTCACCGTTGATACAGTTCCCAGCAGTGGTGCCTTTTTGAACCAAGCGGGTGGCGACACGGTTCTTCCACTTGCCACGTGGACGTGCAATCTCGAAACGCCCGATCCTCCTCAAGTCGTATGCTTTTCAGGTGAAATGACGGTAGAAGTGCAAAACAAGGGGACCGTTTCCATGAAGCATCTTGAGGTTGGCGACAAGGTCAAGGTCGACAATGACACTTTTGAACCTGTCTATGGCTTTGGTCACAAGAGTGAATCGAAGAAGACATCCTATCTTCAAATCCACGGAGAGAACGCAGGACAAGCACCATTGGAAATCTCGAAGGATCACATGGTGTTTGTTGTTGAGGAGGACACCCAAAAGGCAGTTCCTGCTTCCATAGTCAAGGTTGGCGACACGCTCCTGACTGGAAACGACAACTTCGTCAAGGTTTCGAAGATCAAGAATGTCGAAAGTGATGGAGCCTTTGCCCCGTTTACCATGTCAGGAACCATTGTGGTTAATGGTATCGTCTCATCATCGTACGTGAGTCTCCAAGACAATACTGATACCCTTTTGATTGCTGGAGTTGACACGCAGATTGGCTGGCACACTGTCGCACACGTTTGCACCACCCCGTTCCGACTCGCTGCGCGTCTGGGTCTCTTGACGACAGAAACATACAATGATGAGGGAGTTTCCATGTGGATTGAAGGTTCTCGCAGCATGGCGGTGTACGTGATGAACGAGAGCCACTATTTGGTAACGCTTATCGCGCTTGCGGGATTGGCAGCTGTCGTAGCGCCACTGTTCCTTGCTGAACTGTTATTGACGACGCCTATGCTCGTGCCTGGCCTAGCTGCTTTGTACTACTGGTCGCGAAAGTCAAAGAAGACAAGACAATTGTAAACCCATTGTGAAGAGACAGCACCGCAATGCCACCATGCATAGTACTTCTATACATCATAGTTTTGTAATCTTCTGTTCGATAAAGACTGTGTATCATCTTTGGTGTCCTTACGTAGACTGTGACGCAACATAAGCCACGGAAGGTCAAGCATATAGGCTACTAAGTCACTGACGAATGAGCGACAGAGGAATCCTCTGGTAGCAGCTGGTGTCGACCCGCGAC
>JAVCKV010457812.1:0-12089 GCA_032274145.1 Herpochondria borealis | reverse complement strand
CTGCTGTCGCCGCCGCCGCCGCCGCCGCCGCCGCCGCCGCTGCACCGGACCGTCGCCGCGCGGGCGGAAACGAAATCTTCCGTGTCACCGTCTCGGACAATGGCTCCGGCATGCCACACGACGACGTCCCCAACATGATGGGCCGCGTCCTCGCCGGCACAAAGTACTGCGTCCGTCAGGCGCGCGGCAAGTTTGGACTCGGTTCGAAGATGGCCCTCATCTGGTCGAAGATGAGCACGGGTCTTCCGGTCCACATTCGCACCGCCACCTCTGGCTCCTCGATCACCGACTGCGTCCTCGACATCGACATTGCGCGCAACGAGCCGGCCGTCCTCAACCATTCGCGCACGAGTAACCCGCAAAACTGGCGCGGCTCCAACGTCGCCGTCGTCATCGAGGGCAACTGGACCACGTACCGCGCGAAAATCCTCCTCTACATGCGTCAGATGGCGGTTATCACCCCTTATGCGCGCTTCGGCTTCAAGTTTGTGTCGGGCAAACAGGACGATGGTAAGGACTTTGAGATTGAATTTGCGCGTAGAACGGATAATATGCCCGCGCTTGCAAAAGAGGTCAAGCATCACCCCTCATCGGTCAATCAGCTCATTCTCAAACAGCTCATCACCGACGTCAAACCAAAGACGACCCTCGTCGACTTTCTCTCCAAGCAGTTCGAGTCAATACCCCGTACTTACGCAATGCGTCTCATTACCGAGCTCGGCTCCTCGTTTACGTCACACAAGGCTGTCAAAGACCTTTCACTCAACGACATTCGGCAGATTGACACACTGCTTCATGAGGCCCGCTTCGATATGCCGAAGGGCGACTGCCTCTCTCCAGCCGGCGAGTACAACCTCCGCCTCGGTATCATGAAGGAGCTGCGCCCCGACATGGTCGCGACACACGCCGAAGGGGCAGACGTGTTCGAGGGCCACCCGTTCGTTGTCGAAGCGGGTGTCGCGCTCGGCGGCAAGGGCATGAAACCGGGCATAAACATCTTCCGTTTCGCGAACCGCATCCCACTTCTCTTCGAGGCCGGCAACGACGTTGTGACCAAGACGGCGCGCGAGGCCGTGCGCTGGAGCTCCTACAAAATTTCAACCACTTCCGACCGCATCGGCGTCATCTGCAGCATTGTATCGACGAAAATCCCGTTCAAGGGAACCGGCAAGGAATATATTGGCGATGACTCCGAGTCAATCAAAGCGGCCGTCAAACGCGCCATCACCCAATGCTGTCAGCAACTGCGCGCCAAACTCGTCCGGCATGCCGCACAGCGTAACGCAGCGGAGCGAAAGAAGATTATCACGCGCTACGCGCCCAACGTCGCCGGGGCGATTGTCGGCGTCTTCGAGGATCTCGAAGACGCTGAGCAGGACACGGTCGACGTGCGTGACGGCGTTGTCTCCGGCAGGATGAGTAAGGACGTGCTGCTCAGAAAGCTTTTGGAACATGTACAGCAGGTCGACAAGGAGCAGGCCATCGAGTACGCCGCTGCGACGGGGCGGGCCGACCAGACGCTCGAGACGTTTTACGTTGCACGACGCGCTTCCGAGAACGAGTATACTAGTATACAACTCACAGACGTCAAGGTGCCGCCTACGCCAGCCGGGCCACCCGGTAACGTGCTCAATCTCGCGCTATTGTCCGGTTTGCGCCAGTGAGGTCTCGCCGTGAAGGATTCCCAGTCCGGAGAGGTAGCTTGCGACAACCTCTGTAAATTTCTCCGGTCGCTCCTCGTGTGGCGCATGGCCCGCGCCAGGAAGTTCGACCAGCGTGGCACTCGGAAGCAGCTCGGCGAGTCTGCGCGAGTTGGCCACCGGCACGATTTTGTCGCCGTCCCCGTGCACGATCAGAATGGGCGGCGCGAGCGGTCCCAGCATTGCCAGACGTCCAACCAACCCGCTCTCCTCGGGCATAGCATCGCTTTCCCGCAGCGCGGCGCGCGTAAACCGCAGCACACCCGTCTCCCACAGCGGCGCGTTGATCGGGCGGCGGTACCCATCCACGACTGCTGGCGGCGGCGGACTGTCCGGCGGCCATGAAAACCCCACGCCACTCTCCCAGAACGAGCGCGGCGAAACGAGCTTGCGCACAGCAAACACGAGCAGCGGCGTGAGAATGCCTATTACCATGCCCGAGAGCGCCGCAACACGTGCCTTGAAAAAGGACGCGAGTCGCTGCAGCATTGGCGGCGCACGCCGACGCGTCGACACCCCCTCGTGAACAACGTCACCGCGTGGCTGCAATGCCGGGGCAATCAGCACGACGGCAGCAAGTCGCGCCGGATCCGGCAGGATGACGCGCGCGGCTGTCGACGCGCCCATCGAGTGGGCGACCAGGATGTAGCGGCGCGTCGGGGCCTAGGCATCTGCGAGCGCGGTGGCAATCGCCGCGGAGAAGCGGCGCGTGTACTGGGCGAGCCGTGGCGGACGCGAGGTGAAGCCGAAGCCCGGGGTGTCGAACGGGACGAGGGTGAGCAGGGAGCGCAGGGCGACACAGAACTCGAACGAGAATAGATTCGAGCCAAAGCCGTGCAGACACACGGCGAGTGGGGCCGGGGCGGTCCCGTGCGTCGTGGCGAGCAGCTTGTGGTGAACTTGAACGCCGTCGATTTCGGCGTAGCGCGAGTCGGGGTCGGGGTAGCCTGGGTGCGGGGCGGCGGTCGCAGGCGACGGGGCGACGGAGGGCATGGCGTTCGGGGGGTCGGACACAGTCATCGTGGGTGGTGTTGCCGGGGCGAAAACGGAAGAGTTGGGCGACGGGCGGCGGCGGGCAGAGTGGGTGCGACGGAGAAGGGCATGGTGGGCGGGCGGGGGTGCGTGACAGGCTGGCCAGAGGGTGAGTGGAGTGGCGAAGGCGGGGAGAGGGAGGAGTGGCAAGTGGAGTAGATGGGCGCAGGCGGCCGTTGGCAGGCACATGGCGGGCGAAGATGGAGGCGGCTCGGGACGGACGTGTGGATCGAGTTGCACGATCGAGTTGCACGGCCGAGATGTGGCGAGTTGTGCCGGCGGCACAGATTTCTGCGAGCGAGATTGGTGCTCCAAGAGTCGCACGGTAAGGCGGTTACCACAGTGGAACAGTACATGCAGTTCATTGTTGTACAGTACCTGTACACAGGACCTCATGCCACTTGCGGCATACAGTGCGATACACTGCGCCCCTTTCCATCCGTTCCATGGGGGCATCGATGGTCACCTCACTTTTTTTAAAGTTAAATTACATTTAAAACTGCTGCATAAGATCACCTTGCGATGGCAGCACGTGCCGTTCCACCCACGCCCACCACGTCATCTGTGTAAACAACTCGCACCTCGACCTCGGCGGTCACCGGCCGCGCCAGCGCGACCGGACGAACGGAACAAGCACTCGCCCCGCTCTTTGCAGGTCCTCTCCGAAAACGTTCTTTACCATTCCGTGGACCTCTGGACCGCAGGTCCACCCCCCCGCTACAGTACAACCACCCACACCGCACCACAGCCTTCTGCGAAAAATAAAAAAATGCCATTGTCACCGTTTCCTTCCTCTCCCCGTCAGTACTATCCACCGCCCAATCACTCCCATCCACCACTGAATCACCCACCGTGCTGGTGCGTCACTATCGACACAGCCACGTTGTACAGCACCCCGACCAGAGCAACCACCAACACCCGCATCCGCTTCGGCACATACGTAAAGTTCAACACCTGCACCAGCGGGTACACCACCAAACTCATCCCCACCACCGTCATGAAGCTCCCGCCGACCTGCTTGCGCACCATATCCACCGAGAACCCGTTGTGTAGCACGGCAAGAATCGTCAGATATCCCAGCACCCACAACGGCATCAGCACCACCTGGTCCGCCACCACGTGCACGGCCACGTGCTTCGGGCTCTCCGTCGGAAACCGCTCCTCCAGCCACTCGTACGAATAGTGGTACAACGGTGCGGAGAACGTCGTCCCGACCAACATCAGACATGCCGTCCGGTACCAGTCGAAATGTCGTAGCCCCCCGCTTACCCCTTGCGCGACCACGTCGGCGATCAGCATCAGCACCAAATACGATAGGCTCTTGGTCCGCAAAGGTGCCGTCTCCAGTCCCTTGAGATACCCTTGCGCCACCTTGCCCAGATCGAACCTGCCCTCCTCTCTCGGCTTGAGCGTTATCGCTCCGTACATAGTACCGCCGCACGGCGTCGCACATGGCGTCGATGAAACCGTCGTTACCGTGGCAGACGTTACCACAGAGTCCAGCAAACATTGGTTGCTCTTGTCTTCTTCGTTCACGTACAGCGGGAGTATCGTCTCCATTCGTCGAAGTTCGGCGCGGGCGTCTTTGGATTGAGGGATGGCGCAAGCCAACGCGTCTGGTGCTTTCGGAGATTGTTTGCTGTGAGGACGCTATCGTGGGTGTTGTGATGGTGGCGGCGAGCTCGGTCTTCGGTATGGATTCGAAAGGGCCATTTATAGAACAACTTGACGGGAACCAAGGCTGCTTGCAAAACAAGAAATCCTGTAGCATGACCTCGCTCTGCATTCGGGGTGCGAAACAGAAGGGGGTTCAGACAATGTAAAGAGGGGCCTCATAGAGCGGACCACAATCCTCTTCAAAGCGGACCGTTGGGTCACTTCTGGGGATGTGCCAAAGGGAGTTTTTTTTCTAGCTGCAGCCCCGGTCCCAAACGGGCCAGAAACCACCCATAAATAGCCCCTCTCACAGTACTGCGCGATTCTCATATGCATTGATGTCTCTTTCAACCAATACAGTAGTTTGCTAAGAGAGAACGTTCTCTAAGCAGGATTCACGCTCGCAGAACATACAAAGAACAAACAGCGGATTTAGATGTTGGAAAGTTTCTTCATAACCTTAAATTTCCAATATAATTTATGAACCGGCAATTTAATCCCAAACTGCCCACGAAATCCTGCCACAGAAGATGAGGCGTTGCACTGTAGGTTCCTCGCGGTCCCGATGTCTGGACCACTTCTCATATCTCTGCAACGGTTCTCAACATCATTAGGCCCACAGGCCCATAAAGCTTCTAGACTCCCGTTTCACAAGCACCCCCGCGAATCTCCCTCATTCTCCTTTCTCTGTCAATAGAATCCACCTTGCTATCTCCCTACCATCCCCGCCATCCACCTCCAAAACGTGTCCGTCCCTTGTGGGTGGAAGGTCTTGAGTGCTAAAATGACGCGTCTCAATCCTCTCTTCGACCCACCGTCCTTCGCGTCACACAAGCGACACTACCATGTTGTAAGTCTTCATATGAACCGCCACCATAGAAACTTCTTGTCCAGACAATACGAGCTCTTTGTGCACGCCAGGACGCTGCAGCTCACGACGCAGAAGGGGACACAGCCCAGCTTCCTGCTCACAGCATCCATGCGAGTGCTTCCGGCGCTTCACAACCATGTTTCACTTTCGCAAAGATTGTCCAGGCTTTGGTCTCCATGTGTCATCGTGGGTGGAGATAGAGTCGGTCCAACATCGACAACTCCCCTCCGAGTAACTGTCGTGGTCTGTTCAGCTTACACTCAGTTCTTCAGCAGCGTGCAGCTTTCAGCCAAGGACGCCTGTTTTATTTTAGCATGGGGCGCTTTATCGGACCATGATACTAGGGCAAAGCTGTTGAATATCAACGGCTCATATGAAGGCCATGGGAAGAAGAATCCGTTTAGCTCCACACGAGCGTTGTCACCTGTCTTCAGGAGTTTTTTGTTGTTGTTGCGCCGTACCAGATCCAAAAAAAAAGCCAGTGATTTTCCCGAGCAATGGGATGGCAGCGTACTATCTCGTCGTGACACACTGCGTGAAGCCTGGCGGAGATAGCCAGTACGTACAACATACCGTTGCCATTAGTGTCGTGCGTACGGGCTATATCCTAATATTCAGACAGAGACGAGCGTGACGTGAAGCTGGCGCCATAGGAACTTTCCGGGTTCCACCGTCATGTAACGCAAGAAGATGTATCGAGAAGTAACTACAGGTCACCCCGGTAGTACAGTGTGAACGTAAACTCAGTGGGAATATTTATAGTATTTAAAGTTGAGGGGCCATCAGATGGCACTCCAGGTGGATGACCACCGCAGTGGTATTAATAGATGAGTATCCAAAGAGCGGGGATGAAGGTACAATATTCCAGAGAAGATTTAAGGTATAAATTATTAAATCTTTGTGCGAAAAAATAAGCAGAGGGGAACGTAAACCACAGCATTATTGTCGTATACACTAAACTAACTTTATTACATAATCCATAATCATTGAAATGAATTCTACTTCTTTTTATCCGAACTCTGATAAACATGATCGATCTTACACACTTTTAAATGAAAAATGCGCCATAAAATCATCCTTAATCGTGAGATTAAACCAATTTTATTTGCGTTTGGTGAAGCATGTATATTTAATGCCTGGTAGTATCAAATTAATTGTAGTCTCTCTTTGAAAATATGGATCAACAGGATAATTTTTGCTAAAAGGCATTATTTTAATTCAGAACTTCCATTTTCAAATTAAACCTCATTAGAACTGCATTTTATTTCGTTTTGGCCAAGCAGGTTTGAACTTTCTCATTTAAATTCAAAATTATGAGAGCATAACACAATAAACGATGAATCTATGAATTGTAAACACAAAGGTACTGTCGAAATATGAGTTTTATTTTTATGAGTTCAAATTTTAATAATTCATGTGTGAAATTCAGATTTAAAATGAATTGAAGGCAATGAATGAAACGCTTTAAAAAATAAATTTCCAAATATTAGACTTATTGATCATTATATCGAAGCCCAAAAATTGTAATTTGAAACGAAGTCTGCAAAATGAAGTAAATATTTTAACCAACAACTGACTTTATCTGTTTAAAGCTTTACTTCAATATTACTATTTATAGATTTTTCCTTTTCTTGAAGTGAAACCAATAGAAAAATTTGGGCTATTGTTTCTCCCTGTAGAAAATTTATCTATACATGCAAAAAACTAAAAGTATTTCTTTCTTCGGAAAAATTTTATTGTAATTGCAGCTGAATCGAATGATTTTTGAAATTTTATAATTCAACTCTTTTTTAACAAAAACACGTCCGGCCATTAGATTATTTTTTTTTCAAACCGTAACCTAAAACGTTTATTTGTCTTTCAGCTTTACATCTTTCAAAAAAGAATTTAATTTACTACAATTTTTGAATTAAAAATTGAATAATGCACAGTTTTTGAAGAAAACGCTTTTTAAGTTAAATGTTTGTATTAATTTTGTTCCGTTTCGTCCCAAAAGAGATGCTCAAGCTTTTCAAAAGATAATGGCTGATTCCACTCAATCGGAAACGGAGATAAAGAACGCTTTCCATCGAGCAGCTCTTCTAAGGATATAATTCTGATTTTAGTGCATCCTAGTGTCCAAGTGCGACAATGAGTCGATTCAAATTTTTCAAAAGGGGGAAAGACAGGACCTTTAGAAATCATGGGCAATCGGATGAAGAACATCCCATAGAATCAAAAACTCATGAATCATACTTTGGGGAAACGCTCGAATCGGAAAAAGGATCTGAACATGGACATCCGAGAAAAGGAAGGAAAAGTGGAGAGCAGATTTTGCTCCGATTTATTAAATCAAAACTTGGATCACAATGTGATAATCTTACTTTAAGGCTAATGAATAAGAATCCTCTGCAAGATGGTAGTTCGTTCACGTACAATATTAACCAAACTACAGAAGGTGAGTATCCGAATTCTTTTCAAAGTTCCCCGCAAACCCATTTCTCTTTTTGATCGAATACCTTTGAATTACATTTCTCGCTTGAACATGTTATACTTATCATTCACTATACAAGATGAAGGCTTTTCACTAACGCTGATATGTACATACCTTTCTCCTTTTTAGAATCGGATATGCAAATTATTGTAAGAGATTTATTAAGCGGAAGGCTTTATCGTTCTGGAACTAAGCTTATCGCAGCAACATGGGCTTACCTATTGTTTGGTGATAAATTCGAAAACACAAGTTCACGGAAACACGTGCATGAACTGACGTACACTCGTACGTCCTGCACGTGCATTTCATGTCTCGTTCGGGCGAAAAGTGCAGAAAACGGCGAAGTTCCGTGTGAAGATGAGAGTCATTCTTTTACATCAAACGGAAGCAGCACTTATACACCAGAAAATTCAGCGATGGCAAACTTTGTACGACCTTACTTGCTACCAACAAAGGACCAATTGAAGCATCTAACTGTCGAAGGACATGGTTTATGGAGAGAATTAGAGATCGGGGCAATCATGCGTCTTAACTCAAGATCTTCTGCAAAGCTTCATTTCACAGAAGATGTGAAGAAATTATTTAGCCATATGTGTTACACTGGACCTCTGTCTCATGAACTAGTCTATCGAAAAGTCACAACCATTGGAGTAAACTATTATCTGTATAACAAAGGGAAAAAAGAAAGAAAAGTATATCTTCAAGGTGAATTGCTTCAGATTCCTTTAGAAATGGGTGTCGTCAAATTGGCGTCAAGCCCACTCAGAATGGATGAGCTTGGAGCGTATTATATTCTCTACAGGAGGCAGACGATTGACATTTACGCGGGCGAGCTGGTTCTCGAAGGTAACTCGATAGGATCGTAAGTTTATGAACAACTCAACCATCAAAATAGTCATTCCATAACAAAAACCATGCAATATCAGATTTAACCAAACTTAATTCATGTCAAAAATAATCCAGTTTCATTCCCACTGGTATCAAGTTTTATTTAGGAGTGGGAGAGGAAGGTACGTGAGGATGCTTTTAATTTTTAATTTTCTCTTATTGCTCTGTCCTGGCGAGGTTACACAACAAGCTAACACATTTTTTAATATTTCAAAACATCGGCAGGTGGCTGCGCTGCTGTGTACCCAAACATGAGATTAGGAAAACCACGTCATTTGGGCATTAACGAGCTTCTTCTTCATCATCACATGGTAGATGATTTACGCGTACGGATAAGGTAGATTCCAAAATGGCATCATATGTATGAAATCGGACGATGGAAGCCTAGTTGACGACACGAGAAAATTGTAAATTGGTATCATTCTGTAGCTCACGAAAAGTTAAGAAAGAATACCAAGTAAGTTAATGTGGTTACACCAACGCATACTGTATATCAGTGCACTATATATACACTTAAATTTTTTAATGTTATTCCCTGAGTGAATAATAATAATATGTTAATTTAATATGTATTGCACCTCTTCCTCTTTGATAAGAACCGTTTATTTCTACCGCTATGTTTAAGAATTAAAAATTTCATTATTTTCAGTATTTTTTCAGAAGTTCGTTTCTTAGACGTTAATAGAATTTTGCAAGGGTCTTTTTAGGTTTCCAAGTCCATAAAAAGCAAACATGTACGCTATGAACTTTATAAACCTAATTATTACGCACATCAGATGCTTCAAAATTAATTTAAGTTTCTAGTCTGCTTCATATTTCACAGGGAAACGATAAACATCTACCCGCTACCCAACATTTGAAAAATCCATGTATGTCAATTTTATGTATCATTTCAATATCCCCTAATAAATTTCAAATTCTTGCTGTGGTAAGTAAGATACGTATTTCGAGGTGAAAATGATCGAAAGTAAATAACTTTAAAGAAAGTATAACTGTAGCTATAAATAATGTTTCAGTAGCTCAGCAATACTATTTTCATGTATGCTGTACCGTGAAAATTTAGAAAAAAATAAATAAAACAAATTGTTACGATCGAGCTCTACTGTAATGAGAATATTGTTTTGTCTACTCGCCCCCAATATGATCTTGATGTATAAAATTGAAAGTTTATTACTGAGAAGTTCAGGCAAAACATATATATATATCTGAATATCATCACGCAGTGAGCCGTATGCTAAAGGAAAGTTCAAAACCTTTTCATTAAATATATTGAGTATTGCGTAAACTAGAAATTCATACTGCTATAGTGGAACGGATGGCTTAATTTTCAACTTTAGTTTATACATATAATATTGCAGAATAGACAAGGTATTTACGAAATGTAGTCCGCTGGCGCCAATGTCCGATTGACGGCTTCAAATCGGTGACAGTTATCTGCTACCGTTTTTTCCGTTTGCGACTAAGTTCATGTGCATAGATAATTTACCTGCTTTAGCTCCGGTGTAATATTGTACCGTTTTAGACTGTTTGATGTTTAGACGAAGTTCTAGACGTTTCTACCTCACTTTCGCGAGGTACAAAAGCCTGGATCTTTAGCGCTTAGACTCAGATTCAGAGGGGCATCGAATAACTGACTGAGAACCGAAGCCTTCTCTCGATCAGACCAAGTCGTCATCGATTACGACCATCTCCAACACTACGAAACATCGTACTGTCGGCACTGTTGCAGATAACAAGTCCAGCACTCTAACAAGCAGTTACGTGTATCGAACGCGAGTCTCAGCTTTGTAGCTCACCGTCCACATAAATAAAACGAAGTAAATAGCTTAGCTAATTCTGCACTATCTTTAATACAATGGAGAATAGTTTACTGTTTAAAAAATATCCCGGTAAAAAAGCATGGTTAGCAGTAGCGCAACTTCCGGGGAGAAGGCGTACGAAGACTTACATGGGACCTTCAAACGGAAATACAGTCAAACGGAGACAGTCGGGTCGTATCAGTTGTAAGATGTTAGTAGCAGAGAATGTACCGGTTCAAGAGATGAGCCGGTGCATAACGACACGTTAAGGTACGCTTATGCCGTTTTGAGAAGCTGCAAATACGCGAGCCGCTTCAACGGCGATTGATGCACAAATATGGTCGGGATGAGGATCGATTCGGTGCTTTAGGCATAGGAAGAGATTAGACTTCTTTCTTTTCCTATTGGTGGTAGGCGCTTGTGTATTGACATCCAGAAAAATGGTTGAAATAAGTACTTAGGGTGCTCAAAAAGCAGGTAGTTTGGAGTCACCGACCGTCCCATGTATTCAGAATTTCACAAGCATTGTCGTAATCTTCGGTTATTTCACCCACGATTATGTATCGCAGGGATATTGAAGAGGAACTTGTGAAAATTGTGCATTACTTGAAGAAGTTTGCACTGAATCTATGCAAGGGTTTTGTCTTTGCTTTTAGTGTGTCCCGAAACCTTCCCAATGAAAAGTTGTGGTTTTAGAGAATAAGCTTAAAACAATATTTGAAGGTTTCTCCAACCTTACAAAGCTAAGTAGGAACTTTGGCAATTAACTTATATTAAGTTACATTAAATTCTTCTGCAATGAATTCCAATATTCTTTATGGAAGGTTTGTGGTAGTACTAAGACTTGTAACAATATTTATTATGAAATTAGTCGCAATATGGAAATGTTTTTCAATATATGGCGAAACTAGAGCAATTGTGTAAGCAGTGTCTCGTTCGATGTTTTAAACAGATCATCAGAAATTATACGTATACTCTTACTTTGTTACATGGTTCAGTTCTAGAAACTATTTTCTTTGAGTTGAAAATCCTATTTTACTTTCTCCACATTTATTTTCTGATTAAATTAAACTCGCTTGATTATAAATCCACAATATTAGAAAAACAAGAGCACAAGGTTTAAAAGACCTTCTCACAAAACATTTATTGAAATTAAAAAAATCAGTAAATCCTATACCCAACGCCATAAAGCTAAAGTAATATTAACAACTTGTTTAACCTCATCCCTAAAGCTAACTATTTTATACTAAAATTTTCATATCACAAGATAATTTTAAAAATATCAAAAGAGTAAAGTTCGTTTAAATTATACAGGAAAATTGGAAGTACTGAAAATAACAGACATAAAATATCTAAAAAGTAAAGATTGCAACGTCTTTTTTAATTTAATCTAATAATTTTATAGTGTATAATTGGATACACCGTGTAAAATAAGAAAATCGTAACACGTGCAATAAAAGATCATAAACAAATACTAACCAGACGCGAAAACAACTAAAAAACCATTTGCAATAATTCTACCGTATATATGTAGAGAAACATAAAAATTGGTCCATCGGAAATAAATTTCTTCAATGGTCTTGTGGTGAAACCACTGAGCTAAAATGGTGTGCAGACGGCGCCTGCACGGCACACCGTGGACGACTCAGTGGGCCTTTACCTTTGCAGTG
>JAVCKV010457811.1:0-37989 GCA_032274145.1 Herpochondria borealis | reverse complement strand
GGGTGGTCCTCATTGAGGTAAGCGGCACTGGCGGACCGCCGCCAGCAATGCCGCTTGTGGGATATTTTCCCAAACGCTTGAGCGTAGAAATGGTGGCGTATTTGGGTCGGGGCGCATTGCCTGGCAGGCACACGCCAGAAATGCGCCCTTTTCCGGATAATTTCCAAAAACGCGCAAGCGTAGAAATTAGGGTTGATCGGCGCGGCCGCAGTCGCGAAAATTGAAACTTGCATGTCTTGACAAACGGAACGCGACAGCGTGTTGCACCACACGCGGACTGTCTAAGGATTAAAGAAAATATTTTCAGAACTTGTGCTTCTTCTGATCCTCCCGGAGAACTTTAAGTGACAATTTCTCCGGTCGGTCTTCTTATGTTGCGATAAAATATGTGAATTACGCTTCATCCTCCCCTTTTTGTGAATTAAGCAGTCTGCCGGAAGAACTTCATTGACATCTTCAACGATTAATAAACATGGTTCGTCTTTGTCAACAACCCAGTGCCATTCGGACTGCTAGTAGTACAGTAACGCGCGAGATTCGGTATCTCGTCTTCCAGGTACGGATTTTCGTTCCGGACCCTCACATTCTTTACATGGCGTCAGCAGCCGGATTCTTTATGCCTGCATGTTGTATCGAGTCGAACTAAAAATCAGCGAGTCGAAGGCGCCCTCTCTATAGGCGTCACGATGCGTCGGATAGGATTATAGTACATAGGAGGGGCTCGTCGTCCATCTGGAACCAGAAGCAGCTTCCTCCTTAGTACTGCCGGAGAATCAACTCTGCAAGAACTATGGCGAAGTACTCAATTTTCTTCGCATTGTAGTTCTTGTTGGATGTGAGTAATACAAAAACGACTTGTTGCTCACAGGCTTCCATATCTAAAATTTACGGGAACCCGAAAAGGAGAGGGTCCAAGACGGGCGTTTGTATCATTTAATCCCATAATATTTTGTAAGCCTCTGTCTCCTTCTCGTTTAGCGTTCCGAACTTGAACGGTTCAACTTTGCAGAACCTTTTCTTGATAGGGATGGCCATCCATTCGAACGCCGGAACTAAACAGCGGTAATTGTTGCAAAACTTGAGTAACTAGCGGAGTTTCGAAACGTTCGAAGGGGTAACGGCTTGCTGGATTGCGTCGCGACACTTTCTCGAGATCTTCACCTTTCCGAGGCCCACCTTGTGTCGGAGGTATTGTACGAATACTGGAATACGTGGCACTTTTTCAGCTTTACGTTGACTTCGGGGTTCTTTAACACCCATAAAATGGCACTGATGTGTTCGAAGTGTTCCTCATATGTTGGGTATTATACTATGAAGTCACCCAGGTAGACTAAGGCATTATGTCACTTTCATTTAGCCAAGGTGACGTCGGCAGCTCTTTAAAAAGTTCCAAGTGTTTCTTTTACACGAAAAGGAATGCATTCGTGAAACCGCTACAGCCCATGGTGGGAGGTGAAAGCTGTCTTTTCCCTCTCTTTCTAGTCGATCTCTATCTGCTATTAGCCACATTTCACGTCCAGCGTAGATAATATGGGAGCATCCCTAAAAGATTCAATAAACCCGTCTATTCTCAGGATTTTATATATATTTCGCGTGGTAATTGCGTTCATTCTGCTGTAGTCGGCATAAAATCCGAATTGAACCGTCGAGAATCGGAACAAGAACTATCTGGGAGGCCCACTCGCATTCAGCTTCCTCAATGAAATCCATGGCCAGCATCTGCTGGATTTATTATTTCTCCCGGGAACATGCCTGCGGAACAGTATTATAATGTGGTTTAAAGCAGTTTTGGCCCCCTCCTTAAGATTGATGCTGTGTGTTACGTGCTTCAAGGTCCCAAGATTCCCGTGCCACATGTACTCGAATTCCAAAAAAGCCGAGAATCCGGAAACGGTCGAACGAATATTCCGGCCCCACGGTCACCTTTTAGTGGCAGTCCGGGTCGATCTAATCTTTAAAGTTCAAGAACGTCTTTTAAGTTCGGAGAATTTTAAAAATCAGGAATTCCGCCCTGTCCCTAGCCGGCGAGGCTCGGCTTCGATGACGGAGGCAACACAGATATTACCCTTCACAAGCAGAGCTTGATAAGCAGTACGGAGTTCAGGGTTTCAAATCCAACTACGGCGTGCTTAGGTATTTTAACGGGGTTCGTACCCAAGTTGGCTACGTTTAAAAAGGACTACCGACAGGGAAGTTTATCAATGAGACCTTGCAAGATCGTGAGCCAGTTCTTTTCTACGTTCCATGGGGCTCTATGGATTCAAGACCGGAGTATTGCGAACGGGCAAGTAGCTTTATTTGGGTGAACGCCGGAACGATAAGACCCTATGATGCGTGAAAGTTCGCTCTGGGAACGAGAGGTGGATCATCATAATTGCCGTAAAAAACGTTTTTGTTATCTTTTTCTTCCTTACCCATTTGGTTTGAGTCGTCCTCCTGAACGACGAGAAAGTCCGTTTTTGGCGGGTAGCCCCCCTTAAGGCACCAATGGGTTTTCACTGTTCTTGCCGAAAGAATGGTACGGCCCGACAATTGAATGGGATCACCCGCGTTATATAGGAACTATGGCTCGCGTTTATCTTTCGAAGAAGTTCGTACCGAGGAGTTAGGAACCGACCAGATTTTCCACTACCCCGAACCACACTCAGCTGGATAGGTATCCGAGGCGTACGTGTAGGTGGATAATTACTTCTACCACAACCGTTTTAAATGCGACCTTAAGGAAGTTAGCTACAGGGGAAATTATTATTCTTTCCAGCCATTCGTCCGGGATGACGAGCTTGTCGATGAGATCTGACCAGGCCCTGTTGTCGAGGACGGAGATCATCAAGATCTTCTCACCATTGCGTGCTCCAAAGGAAGCGCATACATTGTAGCTTTTAGAAAGAAAAAGGAATAAAGTTTCTTCCGTCCCAGCTTTAAGCGGTAGAACTTCCCCTTACGGTGCATATTTTCAACCAGCGACCTTCCCCTTGCAGCACGAAGAACGGTATTTCACGAGGCATTTATAAAATTATCGTTCCTTAGACGACTCCGGTCCGGTATAGGCATGCGCAAAGAGGCCAATGCCCTCCACAAAGGACTAAGGGGATAAAAGGACTCCGGGCGGAAGAAGGGACGATCGGGGCCAAAGCAAACTTGACAGGGGCGTCCAGACGGGCGAAGAAATGTACTTTACCGGGTGGTTTCTTTTTGATGAATGCCGCAGCCGCGCCCTGTTCGAGCCTTGACCCGTACTTCGAAAATTGGGGCGGACACATGTCCTAACGAGGTTACACCCCTACTCTTTCAGTCTGAGACGTAATTCTTGGATGCTCCCGCTTGGCCACGCGTGCAGTACGAGCGGTGTCGGCCTCTCAGAGAACTATAATGATTCCGACGCTGCCTGTTGTAGTATCTGAGCGTTTGGAACGTCTGTAAGTTCTTCTCCCGGATTTTTTCAGGGCCCCAATTTTTCCATCGGGGGCATTGGGCATGCGGTATGTTTGTGCCAAATTGCAAGCGGCAAACAGCATGGGTCTCCGAAGACTTTTTTTGTCCAGGATACGTACATTTGGAAGGCGGTCCAGACGGCGCTAAAAACCTGTTCGTCGTATATTACGTTCTGGGACCGTTCTTGTATCCCGAAGTTGGAACAATGGAGAACATGCGTTAGTCGGAATCGTTTCCGGCGGTTTGTCACGTGAATAACTCGAGACGGAAGATTTGTACGAACCGGGATTATCAGGGGAAACGGCGGCCGTGTCACCACAATTCTTCGTATTGTTGCCCTTCTTCTTAATTTGACCGCGATCGGGCTCCTAATTACAACCATGGGTGATGATGCCTATCGAATTGGAATATAGAGCAAACGCGAGTAAGTCCTTTTTGGGGTGGTTTGCTAGTAGATTCCGAATAGAGTTCCTGATGAAGGGCTTCAACCTCTCCAAAAAGTATCACCAGAACGTCGGTACTATGTCAAAAGAACCACTGCGGCGGGCTTTCGACCAAAATATTGTAGCTTACTTTTCTTCCGGTTCATTCTTTCCATTTTTGATATTTGCAATTTCAATGTGTGCCTTGGCGATCGTGTTGTCCTTTGCGAACTTCTTTGGGCTAGAGTGCAAGATGGGAGAGTAGGCGTCCATAGAATGCTTCTCGGAGTGGTGCTTCTCCGAAGCATACCGCAGAAAATTCTCTCGAGCGGCCCCTTGTACGTATAACTGGAACATTTACCGGGCCGAACCTTCTTGGATCCTGTTAGCGTTCTACCAATTCTGGAATTCCGATAGGAATCCCAGAAATGTTATTGATCGTTTTTCGTCGAACTTAAACCCGCGCATCTGGGCAGCCATATAAAGTTTGTGACGGTGAATCCGAATGCGATCGCCCTTAAAATACCGGGATTTCTTGTCTTCCAACCGGCACAAACGATATTCGCGAGTCTTTGCGTACAGCCCATTCGTTGGACTAAACGCGGAAAAGCCAGATAAATTTGTCTCCTAAAAGCCGTCGTCCTTCTGTGGACTGTTCGACTTACGGGATTTATCCAACTTTTCGTGCGTGATGACCCAATGTCCGACTGATTAGACTTGAAATGTTTCACTTTTCTTCCTTTAAGTTCTGTTTTTCTGCTCTGCAGAGTGTTTCGCGAGGGTTGAATCCTCATGAGACGAATCTGGGTCGACACCTTCACGCCCTGAGCTGCCCGGTTCAGAACTCGAACGAGATCAATCCGAAGTAGAATCACGTGTTTTGCTTCTATAAGGACCAGAACGACCGTAAGTAACCTCAGAGATGTCCTGCGACGGAGGGAAACAACTATCCGGAACTATGGACGGGATAGTCGACGTATTGTGCCCTGAAGCGACGTCCCGGACATTTAGAACCCTAATTGCTACATCAGTGGCAATGTCCTCAATACGGTTGATCAACGCAATATAATCGAAGAGGTTCACCCTAATGAACTCGGCCAAGATTCGTGTGGTTATCAATTCTCCGACGACCGAGCGGGTTATACAATTATCAAAAACTAATACGGCTCCCTGTCCATGCGGTTCGGCGCCGATACTGCAGCTTTCACGACCCTAGTTGCTTACTACAGGGGAATTTCCCAAGGACCTGGCTGAGACGAGCGATTTTTCGGTGCCGGATGCGTACGAGACGGGGCAAGATCCATTGACAGAGGTCCGAGGCGCCTATCGTACGAAAGTTAAAAGACTACTTTCCATCCCCTCCCTATCCACCGGGCTTTCGAAAATGCCAATAATTTTCTACAATTCGCTAGCCTTTCCAGCCGTCAAACGACATCTGGCCCGATTATATGGTTTGTCCTTCGGGATATTGTAAACGACGAGAAATTAATGATGTTTCGGTTCTTCCTCCGCTGCTCAGGCGCATGACTTCTGTTCGTCCGCGTAATTCTAATGCACAAGTCTGGTTCTGTCGTTCTCAATCTGTCGTAGAACTGCTCACAGCGGTCCGTGTTCGTTCTGTGGTGCCTTGTTTATTATGTTTACTAGCACCTGGCCTAGATCCGGGGTAGCCAGGGGTGTTCCGGATGATTCCGGGTCGTTTCTACGTCCTTTCCCAGCTTCCGCACCAGTTTTTTTCAAAACCATGCGGAACTATTTATGTTTTTCAGGTGCTTCTGGTCGACTTCATCCTCTGGGGCCGCCGGAGCGCTTTTTGGCTGGACGGGGCGCCCAGTTTCGGCTGCCTCAAGGTCGCCGGGGTCGGGGCGAATGGAATGCTCTTTCGCACGCCCAACATATCTTGGTCTCGGGGCACGTACGGGGCCACTGGTGGCGGCCCTGTGTCGAACTTCCCCGGCTTGACGTTCTTAATTCCCTGTGGCAGCTCCATGCGGACCATACCTGCATCCTACGAGGTTCATAGCTGGCCGACCAGGGGGCGCCTACGAATGTTTAAAGAATTTCCTCCGGGTTCTAAGCATCCGAAATATTGTCTCCCTTCGATTTGGCGTGTTTTCTTCGAGCATTGGGGTCTTGATACATCTTTCAAATATACTTGACGCCGGTGCGTCAATTATCAGACTCTTGATTTCTAGGTCGCAATAAAATTTGAATTACAACTCGTACGTCAGGAATCCATAAGCATAGACCGTACGGAATTCGTAGAACAAAAAAACGGAATTCCTGGATTCCAAAGAGTCGAGGTCGTGTGGAGAAGTCTGGTACTTGCCTCAACTTGCCTGCCCTCAAAGGGGCTCAGTAGACGACCGTTAAAGAATACTAAAGTACCATTGCCGATCCCTGCGAACTATTTTCTGGGTAAACGAGTACTGTAGGTGTTTGGGGCCACAGTAAAGTGGTAAAAAACAGAAGGACTTACTGTACGTATACCCGTGTGTCCGTTCAGTAAGTGTTTCGCTACTGTATGTGAACCTGTGTGTACGTAAAGAATTGTTTGATAACTGTACGTTTATCAATATTCCTAATTACAGTATCCCGTGCGCTGGACGTGATTTTGTACGGCACGTCAGTACGGTGAACCGATAACAATGCCTAGGTTAAAACTTATGAAAAAAGTTGTTTCACGACTCATCACAGGTTTATCCCACTTGTCCAGCCGTCGATCCTTTTTCGTAAGATCCGTCAAAGGAGCAGCAATATTTCCAAACTTCGGAATATAACGCCTGAAAATGCAGTAATCAAAGGAAGCATCTCACATGAGCAATCGAATCTGTGTTCAGCCACGTCTTCAGAATCTCAAATTTCTTTTGAATAACCTTGATTCCATTTTTTCCAATGAAGAGGTCTAGAAAATCCATATCTTCTTTGAAGAACAGGCAATTTTGGGGGGAAACGTTACACTCATACTCTTTCAAGCGCTTCGGGATAATCTCCAAATAACGATGGAGTTCTTCATCCTTTCTTCAAACCATAACAGCATCAATGTACAAATACAGAAGGTCATCGATACAGTCATGCGGTATCTCATTCAGAAGTGACTCTACATTTTCAAGTGTATTACAAGTTTACATAGGCAAAAAGAGACACTCGAACTGACTTTACATCGTATTGAAGGCCGTTTTCTCAGCTTCCTATAGTTTCATCCGAATCTGATGAAAGTCAATCTTATAATAAAGTCTAGAGAAAAGCTTAGCACATCCGATACGATTGCACATCTCTGCAGACCTAGGTATCGGCGCAAACGTATTTTTCGATTCGTTTGATAGCACAGTAGTCCACATCGACTCTCCATTTATCCGGTTTCTTCAGAAATAACGACGGCGAAAAATCAGGAGATTTACTCAGACAGATCTTAACCTTTTTATAACTTTCTTTTCAGAAATACCTCCACATAGTGTTTAGCAGCCTCAACTTTAGCAGGCGAAAGCTGATGCAATTGCCTATGTGGAGGATCCGATCCTCTCTCAACTTCCATCGTGTCTTCCACGCCCCTCGCAGGCGTCAAGCCCCACGGAAACTCATAACGGAACACGCTCTCATTCTGTGTCAGAAGCTCATCCATCCTTGCATCTTGCTTCCATTCTTTAAAAAGTTTCGTTCACATAGCAAATATTTTGACACCAATTAGAACAGAAAAACATATGGTGATCCCTTTCTCAAAATCTGGCAGAACTCTTTGACTCCAAGGTTCGTGACTTTCATACTCTCACGAATCAAACCATTCCTTCTCAAACAATTTCTAAACTCGATGACGTCATCATTTACCGTAACATTCCGTTTGGCATAGTCAATTTGCGGATTGTTTTCAACATGCCACGGCATACCCAAAAAAACTTCATACATACAATGGGCGAGCCAATTGGACTGGTACGATTGAGAACCAATCTTCAATGTTCCATTGAAAACGACCTCTGATGATACTTCATTTGAATTTTCCTTCCAGTGATATAAAACGACTTTTTTCCTAGCATGGAAAAGCTACTGGTGAAGGCTAAAGGAGCACCTCGAAATCATATTCTTGCTACATCCAAGTCATTAAGTACTCTCATTGAAAATAATTTCAGCAACATGGAGAGTATAAGGAGAAGCGTTTCTGGTATAGTTTCGTTAGTAGGGATTCCATCTTGGACGAAAAATCGCATTTGTTTCCATTTTTCACACCTCGCTTCCAAATATTTCACTACTCTTAGAAATCCACAAACTTGGGGATACAAACGGGCATTATCACTCTTCAAAGGTCATACCCGAGCTTATTTTATCCTTTTAGGAGGACCGCTCAGTTTTCCAACTCACTGTCATAAATTGCACGATTATCGGCTGCGGTATTACTAACATTAATAGCGCCCTCATCATGTTTCCACTATCTAAAACCTCTCTTGTGGAACGTAAAACTGGGTTTTGAGTTTTATCTCTTTTTGAATATTCTTCTTACAGTTTTGAATGTAACTGGTTTGTGAGAAAGTTCGTTTACAGTATTCATTTACATCGGTTAAGGGCGAGATAAAAAACGATATCAAAACTTTTTGTACGTACCGTCACAGTAAAAACCATTTTCAGCAATCAATTCAATCCATGAAGCAACATCCAAGTCGGTAGGATAGGTCTTGAGAATTTATAATTTCAGTTCATCCATTAGTCCCATACAGAAACTTTCCAGCTTCTAATCGTCATTAATCATATTATTTTTAAGAAAAAAGATTTCGTAACGTTGTGAGATATCCGTACAAATCCGCTGTCTATCGGAGTTTAAGAAACTTTTGGAATTCATTAGTCTTGTGAAACAAACCTGCTTCTTAAAAAAAGTTTGAATTTATCCCATTGACCTGCCCTCTGTTCGAATTTATCCATCATGAACCACCAGTAAACCACACTTCCTTTCCGAGGCATATCGGAGAAAGAAAAACACGCATTTCTTCGTCAATTTCGACTTTAAGAATCACCACTAAAAGAGATCCAGGGAAACTTCCAGGTGATAGAGTCATGTTTCAACCATTAAGTAATTTTTCATTTCTAAAGACGGATCATGCTTACTACTCTTCAAGGTAACCATATAATACAAAAGAAATTCTGCAAAAGAAGTCAATACATCAAAAACGAGTGCTGAGGGGTCAATTTGTTGATCAGAAGGAGAAAGATAAGCGTTTTTTTCTGCACGAGCATGTGAGTTCTTATTCAATTCTACGGGTTTTGAATGTTCTCGCGCCGCAATATGGATTTAGTTTTTGCTTTACTCGGGGGCTTAGCGAGAGCTTCATACCAAAGTCGAAAGAGTTAAGATTAATTCTTTCAGAGTACTTCCCACCGCTTCCAGACACTGTCGATTGAACATTACAATCAAATTACAGATGATCAGATTAATCTCCTTCAGTCGTTCCGCTACGTAAATTACGACGTTCACATTGCACACCGATTCTGTATCACACTGATTTGGAATCGTTAACTCTGAGTATGCTTTCCGTCCGTTCTTGAGCAGCTGCGCTGCAGAAACAGCCGTCACTACGCTAAACAATTTCATCAAATAGAGTTCCATACATTTATATATTGCTCTGGGCACAAAAGTCTTTCCAGTTCCGCCAGGAGCGTCAAGGAATAACTGCCTCCCATTGGTCCTTTAAGTCTCAGAGCCATATTAATTATACTCCACTCCAGCTGCGTAAGACTTTGCTTGAATTATGGAAACTGTCACACTAGGCAGCACCTTACCCGCAACTTTGTCAAAAAATGCGCTGCCCTTCGCTGAACCTTTCAACCGTGCTCAAAAGTTCCTATCGTGCCTTTTCACTTTTCTCGGAAACTTCGGTCTATTTAGCTTGCTCAATCAAGAACTAAAGGTCCAGGTCTGGTGCTGGAAGCCCTTTGTGAACAATTTTGGTCCCAAAAATTCTCTGCAGATACTTCTTAACCTCCAGGAGCACATGATGTTCTGCCTGATCCGCTTCAATCCATTCCACTTTCCGTTAAACAATCGACGGTTATCGATCACAAACTGGTCGAGAAATTCGTTCCTTAAGTCGAGTAAATTGGAGGCCTCACAGTATGCAAGAATAGTTGCAAAAAACTCAGTCAGGGGAAGAAACTTCTAGCTGATGCATGCAGCAAGATCCGCTTCCATTGTGTGTCATTGTGGTTCAATCCCTGTGTTTATGCCCAAGAGATGAAAGCCCGACAGTAGGAGACCGTCCGTGGAACTCGCGAAAATTCGCTGGGATACTATCCCTACCAGTATCCCGATGTACGTGTACCCGTGCGGTAGCCGCGCCCCGCAGAACTGAACTCGACACCGATTTCTACACTGACCCCGCTCTGTGCAGCCATGTAAAGAGCGGCGCCGAGATAAGCCGCGCTATGCGCGGATAAGATGCGCACGGTGTGCTGGGCAATGTACACCGACCCATGCCGTGCCACTCCGTACAGTAAAATGTACAGTACGGAGTGTGTACGTACAGGATCCGAGGAAGCACTTATGTGCATGACGAATCTCTTCTCACCAGCTGACTTGGGGCAAAAGCGCCAATTTGCGTTGTGCCAATCGCTACTAGATGCACGTGCCACCCACCCATTTATTTTGGGCACTGTACGTGAATGTACAGTGAAACGCGCCATGCCATTCGTTTGTCTCGCGCAATGGGCAGAGTACGCACGTCACGCAGCTCCAAGGCGCCGAAAGACAGTAGGCCCGCAAAACTGTGGAGTCGGGGTTCAAGACCACGCCTCGGCGCCGTGGGAATCTACATCGAGCTCATGCACCAGCTCCTCACCGGGTTCTCCAAGTCCCTGCGCCACGGCGCACATTATCGTCTGGATTCCGCCTCTGGGGCCTTCCTTCAACCCCGGACTTGCGGCCCGGATTACAGGCACCCCTATTGGTCAGTTGCGGATATGAGCCTCGGCGCCTTAGTAATGCAGTAACTCATCGGCCGATTAGCTGCCCAATTTGGTACTTAGGCGCGCAGCCGCAAGGTAGTCCTTCATTTCTAAATCTAAGTCACTTTGATCTTTAAACGACAGCGTCTGATAAATCCGCCTCCGCTTCCTTAGGCAACCGAGCTCTTCTTTGAGCACTTCGCATTTTTTCCGCACCTTGGCACCTTGATACCCGCTTCCCAGCCTTGATCCAGCTGTAAGCCAAGACCACAAAAATATCTCGCACCACAGAGCTTGTTTGTGGAATCCAGCCTGACTGGGACACACAATATAGCCCTTAGGCACGGGAGCTCTGCACTATTTCTGCTGTTTTCCTTCGCAACGAGTTGATTCTCAAGAATTCCCTTTATATCCCCCAGCCCGCTGGTGTTCTGCCGACACCTGGCCGTGTTCTGCCATTGCACTGGCTTTTGTCCGTCACCGCAATTCCCGTGCTTTGTTTCCATATCGATTCAACCGTATTTCCACTGCCTGAACGGATTTAAATCTTAGACTCGCTCACGCGCTGTTTTGCCTCTCACTTGTGCTTCCAGGAAGGATGCTTTGGACCCCGCGTCTGTACCTAGGTGCGGACCGTAGACTTTTTTATTGGGTTTTCCCGCGCTCCGGCGCTGCCTTCAGCAAGTTTTTATACAACACGGAGCTCCTTTAAATGCCCGCATTTCACATCCATACAGGAAAGGTCAGTTGAATATGGCAGTATAATGTAGCTGTGGACTTTAAAGGCAGTACATGCAGGCTCTGGAATAGTGGATATCCAATAGCATTCTCTGCTTCTCCTACTTTCTTCCATGTAAAATTTGCTCTGTTTCCCATCAGTATGCTAGCAACTTTCAGACGCTGTTAGCTTCAAATAACTGTATCAGCGATGAGCACTTTTTTAGTGGTTGAATACTGGTGCTTTGCTTGCGAGGTATTTCTATGCAGTTCCCTTATTTTCTCCGCCGTCACTGTTTTATGAAATCTAGTATTCCCTCCATGCATCTTTTCATTCTGTCATTTAATGCACGATTTATCTCCGTATATTCTCTCTTAGACTTCTTTGAATGTTGAGCGGAGGAGCCAGGACCATTAACTTTAACTTTTGAACCTGTTTTGGTTCTTTGCTCGATTGGATTGATCCGTGAGCTCGGTGTTATTGTTGATTAGAAGACCGTGCCTCATAAACACCATTTCTAGACAGTTATATTAGACTCTCGGATTCAGTTCCTCCATTTACTTTGCCAAAACTTTTAGCGTGACGTTTCAATGCAAATTCCATCCTTTTTCAGTTTAAGTTGCACTAAACTACTCCTAAGAGTACCGCTGGCTTTTAAGTACCTTCTCTTTTCTCATTTCTCCATTCTTTGTTAGATTTTTCTTTCTTGCTTCTACTGTAGTCTTTGCTCCTGCGTTGCTGCCTCCTTCCGTACATCTGTTCCGAGTTCTACATACATCGCAGACGAAACTTCCTTTTTATGCCTCACTTGACCTTGTTGGACCTTTTTTTACATTGCGATCGATCTCGACTTGGTTCGTTTGACTGGTAGTATTATAAGGTACTGACTGAGCGCCTTAATTACCACGCCTTCCCCTGTGTCCTCTTTCTCTGTCACACACAGCCTAGTTCCCACGTCTTCTCTCATGACTTATTACACGGCCTCTCCCACAACCTCTCCGTCTCTTAGACTCATCTGCCGCATCTCAGCGGCCACCAGTTGCAGTTCTTTCATTGTGCTGCTGCCCTTTACGAGTTATATGTACGTTTGTATATAGAACTCGTAAAGGGCAGCAGCACAACAAACGCCCGAAAACAAATTTGATCGTGTTTCTTTGCAGGTAAAATGAGTAAAATATTTCAGGCTTTACAGGTACTGTAATTGATAAATGTTAACGTTGGTTTTTCCTTTCAAGTTTTCGGGAAATTATATTTCAATGTTTTAAATGCTATGTGTGTGCATCACCGTCGCTTCCATTGTGTGTACAAACTACTGTTGCTGTTGCATATTTCAGCCATACTTGACACTAAAAAAAATCAAATGGAATATATACATCCTTACCCACATTCTATAGTAGAAAACTTCTGTTATTATATCGGTCTGTGGGCTGGAGGTAAATGAGCTCGACAAATCTATACATCAAATGTCGGATCATTTGGTAATTTTCTCCGGGCTTTTCAGGACAACCTGTTGAAGTTTCTTTAAACAAACTATTCGTTTCGACCCAAGACTGCAATAGAATATGGGGAAGAACTCAACACCAATGGAGAAATGACGAGTCATCTGCCGCTTAACACAGTAGCGCATGTGTAGCACTGTAATCCTAATCCGCATCATTCGAACAGAATTTCAACAAACAGGGAAAGACCGAAAATCGTCATTGTCGTTTGCTGCATTCCAGCACTGTGTAATTTTTAAATCATTCGTAAGCTCGATCAACATCAGACTGTGATAACAATCGAAGCATAATGAGGGCCTTGAAAATGTTTCAATTCACCTCAATCAATTGTTCAGTTGAACGCTTGGGGCGAGATGTGTTCAACCTTCATTAATATTCATACAAAGAATTTTCTTTCTTGGTCTGAATGCGTGATTTAAAATGTGACTAACGATGACTAACTAACAAAGAAAAATAGTTGCTATATGACTAATGTAAACATTAGGTAGTTATTCACAACTTCAATCCTGCCAATTACCAAACTCGTTAACAAGCCCTGCTGTAAATGCACTCGGCTAAAACCAGCTGTATACACTTGATAGATCATTCATCTTCCAGGGCAATACTCTAGCTGGAAGTTGCTGCAGTGCCATACGACCAAGGGAGATTATTTTATGAATTACGAAGACTAACGTCGGCCGACGTCGATTCTGAAACGAGTCTCCACTGTGGCAAGCGCAGAAAAATGGCCCACTGACTGAGGTGCCTGGGCCGAGAGTGGAGTTGGTCGGGAGCGAATCTGAGGTCCTTCGAAGTCAAAGTCGGGTCCGGTCAGAGTCGAGGACGGAGTCAAGTCTCGGGTCAGCGCGAGGCGCTCTCACCCGAGCGAAGGGGAAGAGCGAGGTGGTGGATGGATTAAAACGGAAGAGTTACTTTAGTGATGAGAAAAAGGCACCGACTTCCTTCAAGAGGGAGAGGAGTTGGTGCCTTTTTATGTGGTTCTATCTAGCGAATAGACGATAAGTCTCTAGTAACAATGTAGGATTTTTACCTACGAGGGCGTCTACGGGAAAAGGGAAGACGCAAGAAGTTTTGGTTTCTCATCGTTCATACGGCGCAGTGACGGAATCCGGCGATTAGAAAAAGGATTATGTTCCGGCAAACAAATAGGCGCTAGATGGTACGGTCCGAAGGTTGGGAACAAAAATTTGTAGAGATGTGTACCCAGCGCTGGGTCGACGTAGTCACATCCGTGCAGCCCAAGGCACCAGCCCGCAACACCAAGCTTGTAGTTCGCAACGAGCGAGCAAACCCGTTCAGCGTTTTCATGCCGTATGCCCTCTCGAAACACACAACCCCCTTAGGAAATGAAGAAAAACGTTTAATTATAGATTGATTGGCACATATCGTATGCCGGGCTGTCGCAAGTTATTGTAAGAAATATGCTTCTCATCGACAATAGCTGGTACAAAGTGGACTTTTTTTTATTCATCATCCATGTGAATATAGACAATCTTTCATCAATAAGTAAGAGTGACTTGAAATTATTTTTGGTCTATCAAATTCTTTTTACCCTATAATGCGATAATTCTGTACGGTTCTTGGTATTTTGTTTTGACGGAAATCATAACTGTGACGCAGTCGGAGCTAGACGATGAAGAAACGGAAGAAGAGATCGATTGTAAGTGTAGTTTCACGCACATCAACTAAGGAGTATGTAGAGACGCGGAACGCAAGTGCGATTTTCAACGAGAGAGACCTCCGCGGGAGCGGGGGAAGCGACAGGATGGGAGCTTAAGCTATTCGGCGATATTCCAAGCACAGATACGAATAAATAATAGGGATTTTGTGGTTGTAGAGCAGCCACAGACCCGGGCTTTTGCCCTCTACTTTGTCTGTGTGATTTGGCGTGCGATGTCCACAGCGACTACGATTGACGACTCAATGACTACGAACAAGCAAACCCACACTGGCCCGGCAGATATCCGTTCAGACTGCCTATTGACTTCAAGAGCAGCACACGGGCGCACGTGAAAACAAATGAATTGTAAACGAGCGAAAACTAGAACCGACCACCCTCAAAGTATAGCCAATTTGGCCCCAAAGTTTCAGCAAAGTTCAAGAGATACGCAACGTGGGGTAGTTCTCGAGTAGATAATTTTATCAAGAGACACTTAAAACAACATACTTTGCTTCAGTTTTCTAATGATGCAAGTTCTATTTTTTGAAACGTGGTCATGAGACATGAAGACATGGAAAAAAAACTTGAGCTGAACGCAGACAGACATGGTTGATTTTACCGTTAATGTAAGCCATTTTTAATTCAACCAAGGCCGACAGAAACTTTGTGCAGTATTGGTACAAGCGGAACAAAAAATGATTTCTCTCTACAGTTCTGAAAGAAAATCTTTGCCTACAATAGAACTTTTTGAATTGGAACGCTCCAAAGAAGAATGCAAGAATGCCCAAGGCTACATATGTTTTGAAATATGCGTCCACGTAGCGTCGAACTTAGCCTAACTGAGAGGAAGGTAGATTACTGTTTTCGCGCTTCTACAGTTCATTTAGATTTTGACGTGCACCAGTGTGCCAAATAATCCCAAAATGCCACATTACAGGTGGTTAGCATTGCAAAGCGAGGACGGGTCTAGTCGGGATGTCAGAAATGGGCTCTTCTCAAGTCGTTGTGCGGGATGAAAGAGAAAGAAAATGCTCGTGTCATTTATTCTTCAAAGTAAGGAGCTGAGTGAAAGTTGCCTTAATAAAACGAGAGAACTTAGAATGGGATGTTTAAACAAAGATTGGAAGAAAGAATGTATGAAGTATACTGACTACGAGAAGTTAGGCGTTGGTTGTTACTTACAGTGGTAAGTGATGGCGTCAGCCATACTGTATCTTCCAAGTTGGCAGCACAGTGTGTTAGTGTAGAAAAATAGTCAGGGTTACGAGAGATGACATAATATAGGTAACTCCCCATGTAAGCAGAGTGAAGAGTACATACATGGGTTGGGATAAGGAAGAACTGTTGAGACTGCAGTTCTTTAACACGGGACGCCGGCCTAGGAATACGCACGATGAAAATCTCGACATTGCTGAGGTGGTGGAGTTCAAATTTCGCGGCGTGTACAGTTGAGCCGAAAGCTATAAAACTAGAAACTACCAGGCTGGACATCCGTAGCTAATAAGAAGTTAGCGCCCCTGGAGCAAGGGAGCGCCATGCCGGCGGATATATTGAACTGCATTTGGAAAGTTTTGAGCAGGGAGGTTAGAATATGAAAGCGCTGAGAAGATGCCTCCTTGGTGGAACAGAGAGCGACGGAATGTTACACACATCTCTATCAAGTGGAATAATATTGTTGATGAAAATGAAAAGCCGCAGTTCAGTAATGTATCTTCCATGGAATGCATTCATTGAGCATTTTTTAAAGTTATTTTAATATTGACATTTGAAGTAAAGATAAGAAGTAACCCTGATTTTTATGCAAAAGAAAAGCCAGGCTGTTCGTAGGTTTCTTTTCTTAACAGCGTCTTGTGCTATATTCTCGATTTGGTCGAGAGTGTACTAGGAAGCATCTTATTTTGAAAAATAAGGGCCACATTTCTCGGTGACCATCGATATTTCAAAAATAATTTTGTGTGATTCCCAGGGTACGTCCTTTCAGCTTACAAAATGGAATAATACTATCATACCATTTTGAAGGATCTGAAATCGTAATATAATTATCCAGTACCTATGTGTTTTTTGCCCTTTTAAACTAGGCTGGCATGATTGTTCTTACACTTTTGCATTGTATGTTCAAACTGCTGCACTTGGCGTTGTGTACATCCCATTTCAATCTCCTCTTTTTACTTGAAATACTCATAAATGGATTGCACCAATGATAGCAACAAGTTCTGAACTTCAATAATTGTAAAATTTCACGGGGAGTAAGATGAAAAGGCCACTACGAAAGGGAAAAAATAAAGATCTAATCCATGTCTAAGATAGAAGACTTTTAAACAAACGAAGTATATCTGAACAGGCCAATAGTCATTGCACTAAAACCAGAAATTCTGAGCAAAAGTTCAAGCTTGCATGTGCACGATGCGGTAATAATATATCAACGCTCTTTACGTCAGATTACTTGATGTTTCCTGTATCTGCATGTTTGTGGGCGCAGTTGAGGGATTTCAAATGACCCAAAGAATGTCCGAAATGAACTGAAAAGGATGGCATGTTTAAGGATTTTTCTGGACAAACCATCAGGACAAGCGATTTACATATAACACAGCTGAAATACTTCAGCACCGTAAATAACAATGGGCTCAGACTTCATCGTCGCACATCACCGCATTATCAGACATCAGTCTTCTCTCCAGATAAGGAAACTTAAGACCCCTTAATCTACTGCTGCACTGTAATCGTATTCATCTGCCTTTCAATTATTTCTCGGAATGAAGGCATTGTTTTCATACGAAATGGTGAGATTTACGCAGAAAGAAGAGTCGCTGAATAGCACACCGAAGAGCGATGAATCATAAAATCCAAAAACAAAGGACAGGAAGGGATCTGCCACAACGCCGACTGGTCAAAGATTCACTAAAGCTGCATGAAACATCAACAAATTTCCGTCGTACATTGGTCTATTTATGTGGAAACAAAGCAGTACTGTGTTTAATGAGAAGGGTGAATAAGTTGTGATGCTTTCTTCTTGCTGGTTCCGTTTACTGAGCGTCTCAGACCCAGTGAATCCACGTTTATTGCTGGAATTTGTTCACTTGTGACAAAGAAAGAGGGGACTAAGAGCATTTCCACGGGTTGGGGGGGTCCAATCCAACTTGACAATGCGATGGCGTGATCCTATTGGCAGCTACAACCCAGTCCAAACGTTGGATTTGAGTGCATTCCAGTGAACTTAGAATGGACTTTTCCGGAGGAACGACTGTTTCACAGTGGCTGGTTGGAAACCAACATGTCTCCATGGAGGAGAACGTGGCCTCCAACTTCTGCGACGCCCGCTCAAACGACCGCGCCACCTGAAACAGCCCGTCATTCACCTTTTCCAAGTGCGCGCGGTACTCGCCACTCTTGTCGCGTGTATAGTGTCGCTACTCAAACCCCACGCCGTGCATGTGGAACAGACACACTTGCAGCGCCGCTAAAAGAAACTCTTGTCCGCACTTCGCGAAGAACTGCAGCAATTGCCGCTCCAGTCCCTTCTTCTCGCGGCTGCCGCATATAGATGTCCCCAATATTGCAGGAAATACCTCCTCTATGGCCGCGAAGTGCTCAAGCAGCAACCGCGACACCTCGCCCAGACTGCACCGCCATTCCGTCGCAATCGTCTCGATCACGTCGCCCCGCTTCTCCGTGGCCACTATCTTGGCCCAGCACTTGTGCATGTGCATTTTCTTCGCCACGCGTCGCACCCAGTGCAGCGCATGCTCCTCCTACCCGCACAGCTCGCGTAGCGCTCTGCTCGCCACCGGGTACAAGATCTTCTTCTCGGCCTCGAGCACCACGCGCGCACCTGCCCAGCTCGGCCGCGAACGCAAAGTCCTTCTCGAAATCCTACCCGGTCATGTTCAGCGCGAGGCGCTGCACGGCCGCGGCGATGGAGAAGATGTGTTGCAGCGCGCACCAACCCTTCCCTGCGCCCATATCGATGTCGATGTCAATGAGAGAGAATGTGTTGTAATGATTAAGGATCGGTGTGATAGTTGTATGTGGACGAAAAGGTGCTTTATCACGTGGTTTTGCTGTCGTAGCCGTTAATACCCAATCGCAGTCCGGATTGGCATTGTTGCGATCAGGATTGTCGATTGGAACGGCCGATCCAACTGCCTGAAACACGATCCAAATGCGTGACATTTGGATCTCGTTTCCGAGAATTCCATTCCAATCCCAATTGGTTCGATTTCAAAAGCGTGCACTGCCGGGGATATAATACTATTATATTACCAAAAATTGAATTGAAGCACGTATTTGGAGACCGATGGAGATTCTCCAACAATAAAAATTTATGACGGTCCCTAGAACATGAGAGAGTTCAGTATTGCTAAAACGTTACCAAGGCATTGGGCGAAATATTTGAGAAATATGCAACAGCTACACAACGGGCTACAACTGTCGTGTTTTAGACCTATTGATTTCGTATTTGGCTTGTAAGGCCATAGTCCCTTTAGAGAATGCATCGAGTTTGCACAAATCCACAGCTGCTCTGCATTGGCTGTGAACAGTAGGTCAGAAACCAAACGAAACTTCAGAGCGTTCTAAATGCAAGGCTCGTAGCAAAGTCCTTTAATTTTGTTTCGATTTACTTGCACATTGTCGGTTTCTGTTTCTTCTGCTCACAACTTAATCCACTGGAGGATTTGGGCGTGGGCGGCGAGGTCTAGCACAATGATAAATTAGCTGACATCGACGTTTGAATGATCAATGATCGGTGGAAAAAGGCCTGTATGCACAGCCCCATTTCTTGAAACGGTTTCAATTGTTATTGCCGCATGTATCATGCTGATTGGTGCAATCGATTTTGGGAGCTAGCAAGAAGTTGTTTTGATATCATATGATTGTACAATGCGCGAAATGATTAAATATACGTATTATTTTCCCCTTTTCCCGTAACTATCAAGAGTTACGTAACTTTCCAATTTTTTTATATGTTAATTGAAACAATAATAGGCACATCTTTTGAAGTGTATTCTTTTTTAACAGGGAGGTTGCGCGACGAAGTAGTCAAAACTGCTGATTGAAATCCGGCACTGCATGGAGAAGGCTTCTCCTTTTTTGGCGGGGAAACTGGAGAAGGACGCAAGCGATCTCTATAATCGGGGATGAGAAGAGAAGAAAAAACATTTGTTCAGTTCTGTATTTGTTGGAGCGAAATTCTTCTTGCCTGGAACTGCGTGTTGAATCCATAATTCAATCCCGCAAATCTGCCGGCTCTCTTGATGCTTCTAATGATAGTTCAACATGAACAGTGGGTTTGCTAAAAAAAAGTCCTGAAATGTGTAGAGGCAGTTTTCAGTTTTTTTCACTATACTGTTCAATAACTTAAGGACAGTGCGAATATAGAAAAGGCGCCAGTTTACCTTCTTCGATAACGAGGTTTTCATTTTCTTATTATTACTTTAAAATTCTCTTAATTAATAAATGAATTTTTTTACAATTTTTATTTTTCTAAAACTCCTTCAGAGTGTATCCGTTCGGATTTTTTGGCAAGGCGTCCATGATTCTTTTTATTTTAAACAATAAAATTGTTTCAAAGTTTGTTTGTAAGTTGGTAGGAGTTGGAATTTTCACGGGCGTACATGACGGCTGTAAAATCCTGCATTTTTACTCCTATTGTAAGCTGGATTTAAGGGAGACGAAACTATCCGTGGTTTTCATCAGCCCAGTTTTCAGGAAAGGCACGAGATGAAACGAAAAAAACTGCACAACTAATATATTTATTTGCCCGATATTGCCGCGCAAAAGAAACCAAAATTATTTTGCCGAGTGGATAGATCAGATAAACGAATTATTAAATGAAAATCGCACCTCGGATCCACGAATCGTTCAAATATTTTATGAAAAGGGAAAACATGTTCCAACCCGCTATCTGCCAAAGTATTCAGTAATTGTAACCTACATGAATCATAAATGCACGTCATTCAAAATGTTCAAATGTTTGAGCCAAAGTTGAAACAAATCTCCTCGTTTCGTACATTTCTTGTTTTCAAATTTATAATGTATTTGAGTCTTCAAAAGCTTGACAAAGTGGCTCGAGATTTAAACGTAGAGTAGATATTTCCATACATACTCACGGCATCTGTTGATGCTGATTTGGGATTACCAATTCCTCTCGCCAGATAGATATGCATCTTGTGTGCACTACTATTCTTTTTGCGGGGAACATATATACAGAACAGAAGATAAATTATAAAATATCTGACACTTTTTTGAAAGTATATAGGAGGTTCTGATGGTACTGCATTGTTGGACAGACTCGTCTATTCCTTACAACGAATTGGACGCATGAACTCGGGATTTTTTTAATAGGGTGTGGAGGGACAGGTAGAAACGTATATTATTTCATGGACAGGTATGAATGTATCTGTATTGGTCGTTGCCATCGAGCAGGTTACGAAGCGATGATCGCGACGGCGCGACGGCCATAAATATATACAGGAAGGGAATCCGGAGTACCTGAGAGTAAACTCTGTGGATATTAACATATCACTGTAAACCAAGTGACGAGCACTGATACCCCCGATTCAATGCCTGGACCAGCGAAAATAGTTCGCAACCTTTGGTTCTCTTTCTTCATACAGTTATCATTCCAGACTGAGACCGAAATAATTTGTGTGCATAAATGCAAAGGAACCACTATTTTGAAAATGGATGGTATGCTTTTTATACAAGGTATGAACGGCAAGCGATTGAATTCCGAAAAGCGTCGTCAGCGACAATGAAATTCATCTGTAATAGTCTTCCAAACTGTTCCACATCTTGCGAACATCCTATGCCTTCAATATATACCTAAATCATATATTCGAACAGGTGCTTACTTTCCAGATTCAAGAAAGTTGCACCAAAACATTCGGATCTCCATTGAAGAAATAAGCGCACAACATCATCGCCACGCATAGCACTAATCAGCATTCTATTCGTATGACAACATGAAACCTCGCGCCACCAATAGGAAAAACTCAGGATTGGCAGGAATCTTTGTGTTTTTGATTTAGGCGAATTGCAAAAAAATCGTTCAAATGTACAAAACAAGTTGTGTTGTACCTCTGACCGATTAAAAGATTTTGTGTTTCTGCCTACGTCGAAAATCAACCTCTCTGCTTGAACTACAGACGTTATTTAACAACGATCCTATCATTTTCGAGAAGCCTACATAACACAATTTCTTTTACATAAAGTAACTCGGAACTCATCTCAATTCCAACCTCCTTTTGAGTCTTAGTCGGGACGACATCGTTCTGTGATATACCTTCAGTTTTATACCCGTAGGAATACTCTAACGTTCATAATTCGGGGTTCTAACCCCGGCAATTGTACATTCTTTTCTCCAGCGATCCGACTCCTAATAGTTCGAATACTTTTTTCATGTAATTTGGAGGCTGAAGAAAAGTTCATTTTGTTCTAAATCGATATAAACCCCCTAGATTCTGTGTATACGTCTAAGTTGTTGCATCGCTGCCTTTCTTTGTTTACGCTTAGCCCCGTTCAAACGCTCAAACGATACAAGAACCTCGTGCATTGCGAGGAAACCTTTACACAATTCTGTCATACTCCACGTATTGCATAATTCAAGCGCCTCGAAGATATCAAACAGCTACATGGCTCCAGGAAAGCCCGGAGCTAGGAAACAGGCCCAAGCATCAGCACCCACATTGCACAGAGACACAAGAATGTCTGCATCTCAAGAAGGAAGAACAAGCTCAAGTACACCACCGTTACAAACAAGCATCTCAGCCGCCCTGCACACATTACCTCGTTCAGCCCGCGGTCAAACCCCGGATATCCGCGCCGCGATCCGCCACCGCCAAAATATCGAAGCAGGTCAGCGACGTCGTAGCAGAGAGAGGGCGCAGATTGAGCACGTGATACAGCGCACTGCTCAAAACGAGCGGCGTATCAGACAGCTGCAAACTCAAGTCGATGAGCTTGCCGATGAGCTGGTGTCGGTTCCGACGGGTCAAGCTACACGTCCTTCTTTGGTTACCCGAGGCGATACGGGCGGGAGCGATGGTGATAGAGAAGGGGAAAGGCGTGGGAGTGGTGGAAGCAATTCAACTTTCAATGCGGAGCGAAATGAAAAATCGAAGACGAACTCAAAGTCTGGAACTGCTTCAACTTCTATGAAAGGTGATTCTTAAGAAATTTGGTACATGATATTAAGATTATTAAATTTTTGTCAAAGTCTATACGAATCACAAGAAGATGATAATTTTGGAAACCGTTAGGCAATAATTTCCTATAGGCGGACGAGCTGCTAGAAATAGAAGCAATTTTTTATTCCCAGTATAGATATTGGTTCTTCTCGATAACAGCTACTACAGTAGTACTTTGTTGCAGGCCGGAGCAGGATTCTTCTGTTTCTGCACCACATTTACCAGTTGGTGTATTCATATATTTATGCAGTGATCCACACGATTTATCAAACTCGTATTACTAAGTTCTGCTACGATAGATTTAGTAAATATACGGACCGAACATTGCCTCCAATAAACTAGGAGGCTGGTTTTCGTCTTCACCGAACTACGGGGCACCAGCCTACTTGGTGCCGACCTTCTTCTCTTTTATGCAGTTTGACGACTACATACCACCATGGCTGACCACAACTTCTAATATTGAAAAGAATCTAATGCACTACTGTACCAGTCTGGACTTGATAGTGTTTATACGAGGGTATACATTTCTCCGCAATAACTATTTTCATTTCTTTCGGGCCTACATTCGCTTTCTCATTTGGATTTTGATCATACCAAAATTTATATTATGTAAAATCATTAAGTTCCATATTATTGCTTCAATATTTGTGTCTCTCCTGTCCTTGACAGAAAAATATCATAAAATAAATATTAGTTTTCTTGGAGCTTCCAATCACATCTACATTGCCAATTTTCTGGATGTTGTGCGTTTCTGGCAACTAGATTGACTAACAATTGTGGAGTTGTGTAGCATAATACAGACTACCTGGCGATTGCTGTTTTAGAAAGTCAGGTAGCTATCCGAACTGCTGAACTTAAGCAATTTAATTCCGTTATTTAGGACTATTCCCCTAATTATAACGCCCCGCTTTCTCGACTCCTTAATGAAGGGAGAACGGAAGCGCTCACCTAGCTGTAAAACTGCGCAGCGAGCATCCCTCATGGATGTCTCAGCCACCGGCGCGGCCGAGCGAGCCACGGGTGGTCATTCGCAGTTCAGTGGAATGGTGCAGCGCGTGCTGCCCTGTTCGCATTTTCTGGTTACAGGGCGATGCACCTATATTGTTCAATGAACTGCATTGTGCTGTATAAGAGAAAATCATATATTAGAAAAATCTATGATTTTTCGACTAAATCTGCTTTTGTGCGAATCGTCGGCCCCGAGCTGCCTAGCCTCCAACTAGGAGCTAGGATGAGCTGACTACACGCGGGTAGTCCCATCTGGAATGGCCTAGCGTGGAGGGGTGCCTTTCAGTCGATAGCCAAAACGTAGCTTGCCATTTTCAATAAAGGAAGAGCTTGCCCGCGAACTCGCATCTGTCGAGGGGCCAAGCTAGCCATCCAGAATACTTTGCCTCTCTGCCCTCACTTTCTTTTCAACCTAGTTACTTGTATCAGATACTAAACCTATCAGTCTTCACTCAGCTTCAGCTATCTTTCCTCTACGGCGCTCGATTCTCTACCGCCTTCTACTGTAGTGTGCCACACCACCGGGCTAATCAATATTTGCTCTCTTGTGAATATTACCCAGCTACACAGTAGGTGGCTTATCACTGTGTGGCATGGTTACTACTATAGTCATCTATTTCTATCCAAAGTCTTAACCGCTACAATATTGGTGATACTCTACGAAGAGAATAGTAGATTAGGCTACACGTGTGCCCATCTCGCGTTGTAATATTTTAGCTCGTTGTCGCGTCTCATCGCGACCACCAGAACAAACGGTAACTTATTTAGGAGCTCTTTCCCTGTGCAAGCTTAGCGCCATGTTTCGGTTGTCCCGGCTCCGACCCCCCTTCAGCACAGCCGGTTGTGTCTCGTCGTTGCACAATCGGACCCCGTGAGTCCCCAACGCGTGCACGCGTTGTCCCCTTTCTCGGTACCATAACCAGCGACTGCGACCGTGTACCATCTCCGTGCTTCGCGAGCCTAAAACGGCGCCCCACATTAGCCCGTCTCTCTCCTTTTTCCTTGGCCCGTGCCTCGCGTGACAAGCGCTGCGTCTCAAACCTCCGCCCCCGACTTGTACGCCTGTGAGCGCGTCTTATTCTTGCCCCGGCCGCCAGTGAGAGCGAACCCGGTTCTTCCCCGTCCATCTACTTCCACGAGCCGAGCGCCGCAGTCAGTACCTCGTAGTACCCCGTCTCTGCCCCCGTCGCCAGTGAACTCTACTTTCCCCGTCCTCCCCGTCTTGGGCGCCAGGGAAAGCGTCGCCTCTTGTCCCGGTCGCCAGCGAGCACGACCTCCCTCCCTCTCGACCATATTCCTATCGTTCCCGTATCAGCACCAGCGAGTGTAATGTCCCCCATGCTACCCCACAGAGCCCCTGAAGATCTCTATAGGCCATCTACAGCCCTCTTCATACCCTAAAAAGGTATCTTTGATCACGTACCTTCCTTATGTATAGTCCAAAAAACTCACAAGGCCCCTTTCACGGGATAGCCTGCTACGTAATCGAATTACAGTGCTCTCTGTAACACTATTCTTGTACATACACTCCAGAGGGACTTAACGAAGATGTCGAAGCACTTCCAAGTGCTTTGATAAACAGCTCTTGGCTGCCTCACTTAGAGGGAGACTAGTGGGAACCCTGTAGAACGAGGGTAAAAGATGCCAAACGTATTGTTCAAAGCTGCCTTTACTTGCTGGGACAGCGGAGTGCGGGTCCAGATCAAAAAAATACTGCAAAGTGTAGAACAGGATTCCCGACAATCAACCTACGAAATGGAGGTTAGTTGAAAGGGTGGATGAGCGGTCGTAGATACAGCAACTAGGAAAACATCAATTCTATTGTGAATTGATTCGAGGGTTCTCAAGCTGAGGGACATGTCAGATGCACTTACTATCGGCGGGATGGTCGTCACCATCTACGTGATCGTACCATTCACCGCTGTTAATCTAGTAGTGTTGCTGGTCTTGGAGATCGGTGCACTCCATTAAACGTTGGCTGAAGTGATGGACTCCTCATCGGTTGTGTAGCGACGCTCGTTCTGCAATTCGACCCAATCTGCAAACAGGGCGTCGAACGGTTTCTCCGAGTCACTTATCGAGTAACTATCATCAACGTTTCACTGAGTAGTCGACATCCAATAGGCGGGCATCGCCTCGAGAAGATCGCACTCATCCGTGTCCTCTGACTGATCAACAAATTAATCACATAGTGGATGGTATATTTATCAGGTAGGCGTTTTATGTAAAGTACGCAGAGGAAAAACAAACTGAAAACTGATTTCGTTTGAATGGGGAAACTGAAAAACATCTTCTTGGTCTTTAACCATACGAAGAATGTAGTACATCAGTGTACAAAGAAATATACATGCGAATTAAAAAAATATTATTATTTTTACCAATCAAAACCACGAAATCATTAAATACTCCTGCCAATTTTATGATATTTCAGATATAAAATTTTACAGTGGAATTATCATGGCTCGAAGTTTTATGAGAAACATGTTTTACCAGAATTTTAATTGTAATATTGAGCGTATTTTTTACTTATTTCGAACAGAAATTTATGGAAGTAGCGTGTTAATATATCATGTTTATTAGTGACATTCGTTGTTATTCTGAAAATTTAATAAATTCTCACTAAAACTTGTAGATGTTATATTACACGAAGTGTATACATGAGACTCAAAATTTGCTTACTTGCAATACATAATTTAAAACTACTGACGAAATAGAAAAAATATATATTAATGAAAAGAAAAATAAATAGACGAGTCTGTACTGCTGTAGCGAGCTAGGACTGTAGAGGCGGTGAAGTACACGTTGCAAGCGGATCCTCTGGGGTAGATAGGTGTTCGGGTTTACTCTGAAGCTCCGTAAAAGAGACCTTCTTATACCCACTATGTGGTCGTCAGGGATTCTACTACAAGTTACAGCAGAAAAGGGTAATCCATTCAGCTACCGTTATAGGAACCTATGGAGTATGTCCTTTAGCCTGATTTGGATTGACAGTAACTGAAAGGCACGTAACTATTCAAAAAGACGACAATTGGCCACAAACGCGTTAATCTCTGACGGTGCATTTTCACGGCCACGTATGCGTTTCTTTGCACAGAAAATTACAACTAGCTTGGAACGTAGGTAGATGTATCGATACTCGTGCAGTGTCAACACGACAGAGTACCGGACATGGCTAGCGTTCTTCATCCGTACGGATGACGCGCGACACGTAACCCTAAGCACATATTTGTATTATTGCGTTATACGCAGAAAGAAATATATGAACGTTTATTGACTATGATTGTTCTAAAAACTCTAACCATAAATTATATATATGCAAGGTGCCAAACTAAGTAGAGAAATGCTATATAAATATGTGTTTGAACTGAAATTTATAGTTTCAATAATAAATGTGAAATGATACATTGACACGCACAGGAGCACAAATCTTCGAACTTAAACCATGTAAGCTCATCGTTGAACACATCTCTTTATGCAAAAATTCTTTTTGTTTGCCGAACTCGTAAACACAATTTTTATATTCTGCTGTGTTAAATAAAGTACGTACCTTCAGTGCAACTTGGGCACCTGCTGCATGTTTTATTATGTGTTTTACTATTGAACGCTAGATACTGTTTTAATTATTTCTATAAGCCTCGCTTCGAATGCAGGTCCAATTAAATTGTCCTAAACACCAGCAGGTGTGATGCTCCTTTAGTCGAACAGGCGGTAATGTTTTCGTTTCTATGGAAATTCCAACGCGGTTGTTTAGAGCCTGCCAAGTTCCAATCGGTTTTACATCGTCCCACTTTAGTTATAGCTACATTAGGGTAAGACATCACGCACCAAGATGGCTTACCCCAAGGCAGACCAAGCGCAGCGGTGACCGAACGACCTTCTTTTCGTATTTTTTTGCTTTCTTTCTCTTCTATTTTGATTTGAAAAATATCTTTACCTCGCAGAAATTATTTGTATCTACAAGCACGAATATAAATATTACAACCAGACGATAGTTGTAACTTCAAATTGATGCTTAGATACGATGTTTATATCAATAGATATTATAACTCATTCACAAGAGAGACAAGCGTAGCTTGTATTTTGAAAATATCGTACAGAGTCAATGAGACCACATTATAGTGCGCCTTACCGCCCACGAAAATTTGAATACAACAGAAGAAAAAGATTGGACAGTCTAGGGACGGAGCGTTTTAATCGTTTTCACTTTTTGCTCGCTCTAAAAAGCTCACATTCACACTGGCGGTTGGTAGGTAGGTTGAGGCAGGCAGATTCGCTAAGTTCCCTGGTTGGGAGGCTCAGACCGCTCTTTGTCTTCTTTTACACTGCATCGACCGCTTAGATTTGGGCCAGCACAATTACAAGAAAACTTACTAGATAAAATGCACTATAACCACAGAAAAGTAAAAACGCTCATAAACATGCTCCCACGCATATTTTCTGATACAGCTAATGTGTAGGATAAGATAAGCCTAAACGACGTGATGAAATCTATAAAATAAAGAATTTAGTAATAGAGTAAAAAAAACAATTTGCAAAATTAAAAAATGTGGGAATTAAAAAAGAAAAGAAGAAATGAAAGGATCGGAAACGTCCGCCAGAAACAGGCGTGGTTCGTAAACCAACAATACCTTTATTTCAATCTAAAAAGGCCGCGAATTAGAAGAAGGAAATGGGCTCTGATTGGGTATTTGCGAACGGATTACCCGTTCGCCATCCCGTTTGCCAACCCGCAAGAGATCCCGCGGACGGCTCTAACACATACAACCGCGCAGATGCTGCGTCATTTTTCTCCTTAAACTACCCGGGTTTTCACAGAAAGTTGTACATCGGGCGCGCACTGAAAATACCCAATGTTGAAGAACAAGTCTGGCTACGAATAAAAAAAAGTTCTATTAACTGGTGTTTTGGAAGTTTTATTTAGAAGACTGCTATAGTCTATAGAATTCTCCTCTACATTACTGTAGTGAATACGATTAACAGCTCGAAAGCTAATAAAAGATGAATGAAGAGTCAGAAAAACAGGGGTGTAAGTCATGTGGGACAGCTTTGACGGAACGGTAGCAAACGGGCGGTAGAAACGGGACGGAGGGCGGATCCGCGAAGGAAGGGGGCTAAAAGGTGGCGTGAGACGGGGTGGCGAATAACGGTCGCAGAAGAAAGGACGGTGGAGCACGACAGGCTCAAAAGGGAGACGGAGACGCACGACGGGCGCGAAAGGAGGGATGGAGCAAAATTAAGGTCCCAAAAGGGGACGATGGAGAAAGAGATCGCAAAAGGAGGAACGGGGGAGCACGTCTTGCGCTTATTTACCCTCTGTGACGACTCGCTGTCGTGCACACTTCCAACGCGCAAACGAGACAGATGGATAGACCAATTAGTGGCCGATGCCTTTTTATTTTCACGATCGCTCGGTGTCAACCGGTTATAAGGGGTACAATCTTCCTGCCATCGTGGTTGTGTGGTCCGGAGAGTGGTAGTGTACTATATTATCAAACGTGCACTCCAACGGAGGGGAGATGAGTGCACGCAATAGGACAAATGCATTTCATTGTATTGTGCGTGGATAAATGAAATGCACTGAACGTGCAAGTGCATTTGACGCGTTAAACCTCTCAGCCCAGCCTATTATCTTACTTAAACCATCCAGGTAAATTTTCTAGTCAAGAAATATCCGGTATCATTCCGGAAATATGCGATACCGGTACCGAGGTATTAACGTCCGATTATTTATCGAAAAACTGAAGCCAAGAATCATCCTCGATTTTTGAATCCGTAAATTGGGAAAAATTACACAACATAACGACAAATACATACACCGACAAAGAATTTTACATATTAAGAAGGAAAATGTGAAGAGTTACGAAAGATTTGAACTTGTGTTCACGAGGTACAACTCTGTTTGAGAGTATTTTGGTTCCTCCAAAGGTGAAGGTGTTGGCTTAACCGTGCGGGCCGTGGTGTGCATAAGCACCTGTATGGGCCGTGACGGCTTGTACTGTACCACGGGATTATAACTGCTACAGTGGTACTGTACATGCGCTTGCAGTGCGAAAATATGTTTTTACATGGTCCAAATTTGCTGTGGCCACTCTAACAGTACCAAGTGTAGGTGTCATGAGCAATGCGGGTCTGGTACAATGCGACTAAGGTGCAGTGACGTGTATAGTGTATGTATACAGCGGGCGTACACAGAATGAATGCAGTGTAACTGGGTTGAGGTGTATGTACAGCGGTGTTTGTGCTTGTATAGAGTTGTGTGTTGCTGTGCATTTATGCTAGTGTAATAATCTGATACAATAAGCGAAGATGGTGGTTACAGCCGCGTAGTGCAGGAAGAGGTGGCTGACATATTTTCTGAGGAGCAGATCAGGTTAAAGGGCCAACAGTCGGGCCATGTTAGAGTTATACAGCGCTTGCTTCTGTTTTGCGTGGAGTAAGGTTTTTCACTTGAGTAAGTAAGATAAGGAAAAAGGGTCCCGTAGCACGCTAGTAAGGGTGGAAGCTTCGGTCGGTAATTGACGACTGATCGCAGAGGCCCTTTGTGTGTGTTTGTGTGTGTATGTGTGTGTGAAGGTACGAAAGTCCCTGGGAATCACATTTTTCTAGCCTTGCAGTAAAGACTTCCTGGGTTTTCTTCTGTTCTTAGCTTCTTCCTGACTCGGCTCATTCATTAAGCCCCCCACAGCTGGTGGTTTGTGCGACAAATTGTTTGAAGCTGACGCAATGAAGAGCGAATTCTAGCCTTAAAGTGTCTAACTATTTAGGCGACGGCACAGCTGCCCCATCCAAGCTCTGGCACGCCTTGTTGATTTTTTGCGCGTTTTGGGGAGATTCATTCGCGTACTGACACTGAGTGTAGCCGAATGTGTGGACAGAAAATCAGAAGCGAGGTTTTGATAATTTTATGGTTCTTCTGATCATTTCTCCGCTCTTGGCCTTTCAGAGGTATGGAAGGCCTTACATGTTCAACTAGGACGCGAGCCAATAAATGCTTCGCGTGGTATTCCTTAATCAGCAGGATTATGAGAAGCAGACGAAGTGGGCAACTGTTTGGATATTTTCCAAAACCGTAACTAAGGAGCAGATGATTTACCAAATGACGAATCGTGAATTTTTTCGGTCGTCCGGGGAATTCTGAGACTCCACCCATACCTAGAAGGTTTTCACTTCGCGAAGAGAACCGAAAAATGCTCTTCGTTGGATACTGGTCCCGAATAATCAGATTGGACGACTCATTTTATGAAAAATTCGGTTAGTGGAGTGCTACTACGAGAGAGTGTTTCGAACTTGGCGAGTTCAAAAAGTCTCAGATGCACGGTCTGAAATGTTTCGTACCGAGGACGACGAAGAAATGGAGGTTTAAGAAGGGCTTCCGACCTTCCCCCCGGGGTCATTCGACCACCGTTGACCCCATATTCTACGTTTTCAAGCCGTTATAAGGCATAGAGCGGAGAAGTTCAAGGTAGAAGCCAAGAAGGCACGGAAAATCTCCGTGCTTAATGGGAACAAAGCTTCCCTGGGGGCAGAAGAATGCTATATTCCAGTACCCTCGTACTCACGCCAGACGTAATAGAAGATTCCATTAATCCTAAAATTGCCATAATGAAGCGAATCTTCTGCCCAAAGCGTGTCTCCGACGAAGATGAAAAGAGGAAATAATAAAAAAACACATTCATACACTCCCGGATAATGACTGCGGTGACGAGAATGACGAGTGGTATCTCATCGTCTATGCACGATACATCAAACATCCCGGTAATATTGAGCAAACAAGAGACTCCGCGGAAGAAGAAAAAAGGCCATGTACATTCCAGACTTCATCAAACCTCAGAATATCCTTGAAGAACAAAAGAAAGAAGAGTTCTGAGAGATGATAGTGAAGAAACAGGTCGGCACCAAACACAGTTGTTTATTTGAGGATAAAGATAGGGTGCTGTGCCGTCAGAATCAGCATGAGCCAACGATAATCCAAATTGTCCTTCCCTCATCGCTTCGCCACAATTTCCTTCAAATTGAGCACTTAAACGTCCAGGAAGAACACCTGGGACACACGCGGATGCACATTTGCGTGCGCCGCACTTTCTACTGTCCAAGAATTGTCGCAAAAGTAGCAACCACTGTGCGCGAGTTTGCGTCGTGTGCAAAGAACTGCACCAGTCTCTTGAAGAAATTTAATATACTTCGCCTCTTCCCGGCGATGATACGTATCGCGTTTTCGCTATAGAAATCATTGTTCTGTTACAGAAGTCCAAAGATAGATACAAATTTGTGATAATTGACAGTTGCAATAAGCTGGCGCAGATCTTCTCCATGCGCCGCCCTAATGCGTACGACGTCTTTTTGCCTTTTTGGTAGAGTCCACCGAAAATAATATAGAGCGAAAATGGTTTCCAGGTTGTCTGTTTGATCTTCCAGCGGGTCCGCGACTTGCTCTCTGTGTCCAATTCGTTCAAAACCATGAATCACTGGCAGACGAATGGGATTTATGAGCGGTTTAAACGCTCCGTGGCTGCTCTTCTCCAATAATACGTGAAGAACCATCCCAGGGAGTGGTACAAGTACGCACGCACGTTTTGCTTAGCATGAAATACATCGTTGGTGTTGGGATGATGCATCTTGGCACTGTAAGGATGGGCGGACGGACTATGTGATGATATCGAATGCGGTGCACGTCAATAGGTGCACACCCCTTTTTAAAAAAAATCCATATTAGGCACTACAGTACGGATGCAGGTGTTTCCCCATTTGGGTCCAGCACCAAATTTGGTCATGGGTCTCTGTACCCATTTACGGTAACATAGTATTAGCAAATAATCTAGTAAACAATGCCAGCTCTTCACTGACTGGTTAGCGATTTATGTAACAGTTGGATCATACGAGAGGCTTAACACTGTTCGACTTTGTCCCTTGTAGTCCTCCTCCGGACTTTTTCGTAGACCATCAACCGGGTCAAAAAGCCACTTTATTGAAGAGGGAGCAGTAAATCAGTCCATTCGTAGGCAAAGACTACACATCTTTGGAAAAGGGACAGGAAGGTGCAATAATGACTTTGACAATAGGGTGCGGAGGTGTAGCGCATTATGCGCCACCCATATATGGCTTTCAGGCATATGTCACATACGGGTGGAAGAGATACTCGCGCAAGGGCCTGCGTGGCACTGACGGCTCGGCGCACCGCCGTCATATGAATCAAGACTGATCAGAAAACCGACCCCGCCGAAGTCCGACTTGGAAATTGTTCCGGAGCCTTCTGAGACATTCATCGGTCGGCCTGGAAGGCCATCCGACTCAGAAGTCTGGAAGGCACGCCGGCAGGCGCTCGTTCAGTATAAATAGCCTCCTAGTCCTCCAACCTGATAAAGTCTGGGCATCGAGCATCCTTTGTCGATCACCCTCAGACCCTTTGGTCTCACACTCTATCTTCTTTAACGCCCTCATCCCGAGGCCAGTCACAAGTATACACAATGAAGCCTGAAAATGATGTATCCACTGCTCGCTTCAAAGCTCGTCTCGTGGCGAAGGGATTTATGAAGAAAAGAGGCCATGAATTAAATGATACGTACGCTCCGGTTTCCAAGATTTCCTTGATAAGACTAATTATAGCGTATGCATTGAACGTAGGGATGATAGTAGAACACCTAGACGTCAAGAATGCATTGCTGAATGGAACTCTTGAGGATTGTATCTACATGAAGCAGCCAGAACGTTGCATCGATAAAAAAGCGACCTGATCACGCCTTTCACCTCAAATGAACTCTTTCAAACTCTGTAAACTGCTCTGGTAAGCATCGGAACGTGGTTGCTCACGTCAAAAACATCCCCTTTTCAAGCCAAATATTTGACACAGAAGCCTGGGTGGTCACCTACGTCGACGACCTCCTCATTCTCTCGAAAGACAAAAGGGTGATTAATAATATCAAAGCGGCTCTCCGCGAATGATTCGTCAGATATTTGAATGGAACGTAGGAACTAGCACTGTTGTAACAAATAGTGGAAAATCTGCAATTTGTTGGAATGTGCTGTGGGGACTGGGGAGGCCTTCCATGTGACAAAAATAGAAGCGGTTTAACGTTGCTCTTCGAAGGATTTCTAGTGGCTGGAAAGAGAAAGAAGAAAATTCTACTTGCTCAATCTTCTATCGAGTCCGAGATGATTGAACTTGTCGATGAAATCAAAGAGCAGAAGGCCATTCAAAAGATGCGGGTTTGCAGAGGTCGCAACCTTATCTAACCAGGTGCAACTGTCTGCGTCTGGTATACAGAATCGTCATCATCAGAACCACGAGGCGCAAATTTATGCGCCTCCTACTCAATCGTATCTATCATCACGAGGCATAGGCGTTTGCGCCTCTGAATAAAATAATAGGCAACTTTATTACTGTGGTGCAGCATGGTAGCTCACTACTGTTGAGCGCACAAAAGGGGACAGAGCAATAGGGCGGAATGCGGTGGGACTGCCGGTGCGAACGGGGACGTATGACACGTGTGGCTGAACGGGTTTCGTCGTTCAGCGTGGTGTGCGTCCACTCTGAAGGGCTGGAAACCACCCCAAAAGAGATAAAAGAAAGGGAAGAAAGAAGGTGAAAAGGAGTTGAAAGACTGGGGAAAATTCGTTTACTTGGGGATAGCTCAGGCGTGCTACCAAGGTACTTTCTCAGTACCTACTTTACGGTCCTTCCTCCCAATCCCAGCGCGACCCAGGCCGCTAATGTAGCTCCTGATTCCACGCCCAAGGCGGAGCTCGTAGCCGAAAAATGGCCCAAGGGGCAAAAAACCATAACACTAACTACACAGAGACATTACAGTACAAAAACGTACACTAGAAATCTTAAACTAGACGACATAGAGTTGCGAAGTGGCGGACCACCCACGGCTTACTGTACGCCGTTCTATGCGCGCCGCCGAGTGGCTAAGTGGCAGAGTGGCGATGTAGTTTGCGGTGCCGTGGGTGGTTCATTTGTGTAAAATCCGCCGTCGAGTGTGCGCAGGGCCCTTATGCCTTCCAAAATCACCAGACGCAAATAGCTGAGCCTTTCAATCATCATAAAAATCAGCAAGAGGCGCAGTGATTTGCATTTTGTTTGCAATCGCAACAATATTGCGCAGAAAAAGTCTGAGAATACTCATCAAGCTAAAAATAATCGAACGAGAAGTAGTCCTCTGCGCATCTTACTAAACCCTTCATAAGCCCTTATCATGATAACGAGGCAAAGTAGTCTGCGACTCTTCCTCATCCTAATCGTCGCCGGTGCATCACGTGGAGCTGTGATATGCGCCTGTTTCTCATCCCATCTAGGTAGCATCATCATTATAGTTCCGAGGCGCACGGGATCTGCGCCCCTGAATCACCTCATCAGCATGACGATAGTCTCAAGAAATGTAGTGCTCTGTTAATATTACTCGGCTGGGCATCAGAGTCATCATCAGAAACAGAACGAGTTACATGGCATTCCCTAAGAAAGCCCGAAATAGAACTTTTTTAGAGACGTTGAGTTCGGTCTCGCTAGCATCGCCCAAACCCGGAAGGTTGGATCTCGTTGGTATTAATTACTTGGCACCATCTGGCAGGGCGCTGCGTCGTATCAAGTTGGATCCCTGGCCAGTGTAAGTGAATATTGGTTGTTGGTGATGTACTCCGACATTGACTACGATGATGCCATTCAAAACGTAATCTGAAATTTCCAGCAACATGCAACAGGACGGTGTATCATCAATAGTGTCAAAAGCATATGAATCCTTCTTCGTTTATGATTTCATATCGATACTCGAGATCGCCTCTTACTCGGTACTACGCAACGCTCCATCGTGTGATAAGAAATTCTCGGCGAACCCAAAATGGAAAACTTAGGAATGGTCTTTTGCTACGTTGTCTGCTGCATTTTTCTGCTCTCGTAGCGGGACGCGAATCATCCTATCGTTCAGACAATTTGAGCCTTCACCATGGGTAAGATCAATTGAGCTTGAAGAGAAAGAATCATTTTTGGAGGTCTCGCGGGCGAAGGCCGAGAGACACCGTCCGCGTAGGAATTGCTGACCTTGGCCGGAGCTGTTTAGTTTTAAAATTTTCCTGAAGGACGTGAAGATGGATTGGCTTCTGGGAAGTACTCACCGTGCTCGTAATTGGTAGGAACTGATCATTTTCTGACGATTTATGGAAGTGCTCGTCATCCTTCACCGAAGATATGAAAACTCATACATGATCGGGCTGATCTTCCACTCCTCGTTGCAAACTGCGGCATTTTTGTCGGTTGCTGCGGTCGAGGGGTTAGGAGGTACTTACGAAGCTTCTTTTGAAGCCGTAAGAACGGCGTACACCACCACAGTTGTTTCAAACTCGTTCACCCAGACCACCTAGAGGAGAGTAACCTTACATACTCATCTCTGTACGCAGCCCCGGGTCTTGACCATCCTGTTAGGTGGCTTTCATTTTCTGTTAGTACCAAACCTTCAGCAAATGGCAGGCTTCGATCACATAAAAGTAAAACTTACATGTGAAGAAGATGCGCTTGAAAGGAGACAGTAAATTTCTCGTGAAATTTCTATGCCTCGTCTCACCACAGGTTCAACAGACCAACTTACAGTATAAAGTCTAGATAACTCTATAGGCCAATTTCGTCTGCTTATCAGCCATGTAAAGAAGTGAGTCTTGCAGCACATTTCAATTCCTATCCTCCATCTGGAGCTCATTGGTTGCCTCTTGGACTATATCATCCGTGATCTGCAAAATACTGGAGAAATTGGCAGCCATATCCATGACTGTCGTCGAATCACATGTGAGTATCGGGGGACGTTCTTTGTTTCGTACGGAGGGCCCCAAAGGATGTGTTTCCGTGCGAATTAAATTATCCCGACCGTTGCATCTGACGCCATTCAAAAATCGGCAGGCGATGGTTATGAAAGTTTTGGAAGGGCTAATGTAAATCGAGCCAAAGCATGAATTCTTGGAGTGCTACAGCGTTCGTGACATGAAATCGTTTGACGAAAAATCAGCGGATCAGTCGTTCCCAATCCTCGCAAGAAAGTTTACTTCTGAAAAGGCCTTATCCTCAAAGGGATATTCGAGGCGTATGAGTCGCGATTGACTCTTGGTTTGGTTAATCTGGAAAGTAATGCAGCGAAGAAAATTTGCCTTTTGCAGGGCATTGGTTCCCGCTGTGCCCCAGTCGAGCCAGAATTGACCCAAGGGAAGGGGATTTACGAAGCCGTGAAAAGTATGGCGCACATTGATCACACTCTCACCTCTGATATTTAAAGCCATGAATTTTTCGCAGAAGTCCTCTTGAGGACTGGCAAATCCATTGTCGATGATACAAAAAATTCGTCTGGAAATGAAACCATTTAAAAACATCAATGGGAGGAGACCCAACCGTGGACAGAAAAAATCAGACCGGAAACAGTGGAAAAGATGTTAAAGATGGTATATATGCAAGACGACGTACCGGTTAAGGCTATTCTTGACGAGAAGAACGCCTTAAGAGATCAGATAGACATAAGAAATCTTTTGGACTCGACCCTGCAGAAGAGCAACATAGGGATGTTTGAGAATTATGAGTCTGTGGTCTAAGGTCGTTGGAGGAAGATCAATCTCACCGAGCATCCGATCAACCTGAAGCCTTGAATAACATTATTCCGATGTCAGACGTGCTGAACTGATCCTGAGAAACTTGAAAATATTCGGGAAAATATCTAGTATCAGCTGATGGAAGGCGTCATGAAATCGAAACAGGCGGAATGGCTCATATCTGTGCTGTCAGTACCAAATAGGGACGTCACGTAGATATTTTTGTGGAATTATGCCGGTTTAATGCGGGCAAAGTTGCGAACACGTACCTGCTTCCTAGGATAGACGCCTAAATTGTAATCTTGGGAAATGAAAACGCCTTCAAGTTACTTTCTGTGCTCTTTGGATACAGGTTTGTTCTGATAGCGGAAGAGGAGAAGAAAAAGAAATTCTTTACGAGCCACATGGGTACCTACCGATACCGAATAATGCCTTTTGGTTTTAGGAACGACCCGTGCATCTTTCAGCTTTCTCAAAACATCGTGCTGCCCAGAGTACGGTGGAATATCTCGTGTGTATCGAAGAAATCATCGTGCATTCCCAAAACCACGAGGAAAATCTTGAGCATCTGGATCATATC
>JAVCKV010457700.1:0-12089 GCA_032274145.1 Herpochondria borealis | reverse complement strand
CTTCATGCAGAGTTTGATAGCCTGCGCTGGTGCGGAGTCAAGTTTAACAGCAATTTGCTTCTTCAGCTCGCTCTAAAACTGGTTGCCGACTCAGAAACGTCTGCGTACGGGCCGTCCCATCGTGATCCGCGATCTGTGAAGCTCATTTCTGAACACCTCAATCCTAGATTGATTGAACGATTTACGATTGCAAGCCGCATATTATCTCGTGTTCAAACCGGAAAACTCATTCCAAGTGCGAAGAAGACTGAAATGGTCAAGCGTGAAGTGGCATTTCATCTAGGCACTCTGAAGTGCTATTTTGACGCTGGACGCCTGGATGACGCATGCCTGGCAAACGCCGATGAAACCCACTTTTTTGTGGACCTCAACAATGGACAAAAATTGGCCATAGAGGGGGAAAACGCTTTTGTATTTGCGGAATGGCTTGGTTAGAAGCGCGTGATGCAGCCACTCTAGGGAGGAAAGCATCTATTTTTTCGTGTATAACGCTTTCGGTCACAAACATACAGAATCTTTCAATTCAGCATTAAATGTGAGTAGAACTGATCTTAGGTTCTTTCCTAAGAACGCAACTGACCTTCGTCAACCTACAGATTCGTTTGTCATTCAGAAAATCAAAACAGCATGGTGCAGGCGCTGGGACGAGAAAATGATGAAGTTGATTGAGAAGGATGAGTGGGTGGACTGGAAGGCTGGGTCAGGGAAACTGCCGAATCCCGGGAAGCTTTTCTTTATAAAAATGGCTGCAGACGTCATTCGCGAGGTCAACAATGATCGTGACAAAGATGGGGTGCTCTACATTCGCAAAACCATGATCGGCTGTCGAATGGTTTTGAACCTCAATGGACAATGGGAGGTTAGGCAACTGTTTCCCCACTTACAGAAAATTGTGGTCAAATATCCAGATAACTTCGCCGGTACGCCCGTGGCGGATAGTCTGGAGTTGAACGGGGCGGTCACAGAAAGTGAGGATGAAAAAGAGCCTAACCAACGCAGCAGTAAAGGGTTCATTCAATGACACTAAATTGGTGTTGCGAATTTAGTGCCACTCACACTACAAAGGATTTAGACCTATTTACTGTCACCCGTTAATTAGAATCACTCACACTAATTAAAAGGAAGGCCTTGATTCGGAGGAAGTCCTTTTTAGTGTGTGTGACACTATTTAAAGTGATTGGTGTACTGCTGCGTCGCCCACGCCGCCGCCGCATCATTAACGGTTCGTACCTACCACCCAGGCGCCAACCCGGCCAACCCCCCTCAAAAGAAAAGCAATAGAAGGAAAGAAATAAAAACAATAATAGTAATATGTAATATAATCAAATGACAATATAATATAATAGTAAGAATAATTATTAACCGTAACAAATGCCCCGGCACGCTGATATTATCACATAAACATAATATTATTATGCTTACTTCCACCGCTTTTCGCACGCTCCCTACCGCATCCAGCGCATTCCCACAGCCACATTCACTACCCCCTTCCCTTGTCCCAACCTTGTACAACCCAAGGATACCGCTCCCCGACTCGCTTTCTCTCCGCCAAACCCGTTCTCATCTCAGCCTCTTCTCTCTCCGTGCCTTTCACTCCCTCTCAGTAACTCTCCGCGCCATCCGCGTCGCGCACTCGGCCTGCTCAACACCACCATGTCCACGCCGGCCCGCAAACGTCTCATCCGCGACTTCAAAAAGCTGCAAAGAGTATGTATCTCCACTCGCATCCACACACCCGCTTCCTTTCTTGCGCTTGCCTTCCTACTTCCACTACCCTCGTCTTATCACCCTTCGACGGCGTCTTCCAACAACCTCAAACTCACACGAGCATGCGCGCGGGCGCACTCACACACATGCGAACTGCGGAATGCGCCACTGACCCATGTGAAGGACCCCCCTTCTGGCATCAGCGGAGCACCGTGCGACAATAATATCATGCAATGGAATGCAGTCATCTTTGGGTAAGCGCTGCCTTGTCTATCTATATCTTTCATAACTTTCTGCGACGCGATGCAATATACCCCCATCAAACTACTTCGCAGACATCGCGCGCGCCCGACCTGAAACAACGCTCTGCCTGACACACCACCACCGCCACCAACACCACCTGCAACATCAACACACACGCAAACACACACACACACGAAAACACCGTGAACAGTCCCGATGACACGCCGTGGGAGGGCGGCACTTTCAAGCTCACGCTCCAATTCTCCGAGGAGTATCCGAACCGCCCGCCCGTCGTCAAGTTTGTCTCCAAGCTCTTCCACCCAAACGTTTACAACGACGGCGGCATCTGCCTCGATATTCTGCAATCCAACTGGAGCCCGATTTACGACATCTCAGCTGTGCTCACCTCGATTCAGAGCCTGTTGTGCGACCCTAACCCAAACTCGCCGGCAAACTCCGAGGCTGCACGACTTTTCCAGGAGAACCGTCGCGAGTACAACAAGCGCGTCCAGCAGATTGTCGAAGAGTCTTGGACCTCGTGATGTGACCATCGCCTCTTTCGAAGACAAGTTGTACATCTCTCAGAGTACAAAGAAAATACGCTACCCGACGGGTAGCGCCTATTTGTACCCTCGCTCCGCCCTCGCTCGCGCTCCCGTTATCTCAAGTCGCTCTCCGTCTTCCGCAGAAGTACTTGTGAAAATTGCTCAGAACACCTGCCGTGTAAAGTAAATGTTAAGTTGGTCAAAATTCTCTCAAGAATACTGACAAGCATGGAGCCACGTGTCCTTCATCCATTGGACAGTTCTTTGATCCCTATTCCTCCATCTTCTTTCCCCGCAGGCCGATCCAGGATCACCTTACGTTGCGGCTTGTAACCAACGTGCGCCCGCTCCGTGCAGCAATCTGCCGGCCTCAAGTACCGACCACCATGGCCGCCTTGCGCCGCCTCACTCCCCTACGAAGCTCGATCAAGGCCACATCCGCTCCGCGCGCTCTGTCAACGTCGTCTGCACCAAGGTCTACGTCCTCATCGCCGCCGTTGACACAGCATCATGCACAACGCAGAAACTCCCTGCCAGAGGCATCCTTCCTGTCGCACAAGGTGCGCAACGATCTACTCGCACTGCATGCCGAAGACCCGGCCCGCTGGACTGCCACGAGTCTCGCCACGCGCTTCCGTGTCTCCAGCAACGTAGTTGCGGCCGCGTTGCGCCTTGCCGAGCTGCGCCTGATGCGCGAGAAGCGGCTCCGTGAAGAGGGTTCCTGGGACGCCTTCTGCGCCGCACGAGACCGGGCCGTGACCGCGTGGACCGATCTATCTGTCCCGCACGCTGGATCATCCACTTCGCGGCGCTTCACCGTCGCGTCGCCATCGGATCGCATACCCATCCCCCAACCCGCTGCGACCGCTGCAGAGGAGGCGACGGAATCCAGCAACGCAGAGAAAGTTGAAGATGACGCCGTCTCCGCCGACGCCGCTGCAAGCACTCCCGAGCCCGAAATTCCGTGCAGTGCATGGGCTGCATTCATCGAGGACAACTATAAGAGCGTGCATGACGACTGGACCAGAAAGGCAACGTTCGCGTTCATTGAGGTTGGGAAGGAAAAGGACGTCCGACGAGCGGTCTGGCTGCGCGAGGGTGCGACTGGGAAGATTCGTATCGCAGACAAGGACGAGCGCGAGCTGTTGTTGTCGCAAGTTAAGGCCAAGGACTCGTCCGCCTTTAGAAATATATACAAACGAGTGTACTGACTCGCGCACGTGTGTGTCTGGAAGGCTGTTCTCAACTCGGGGGGTGACGATAAGGATAAAGAAAAGTATAAATGTCTGAAAGCGCATACAGCTAGACGGGGCTTCGCGACACCGGTCCCTAAGATGCCTTTAGTGTTTAGGTTGTCACAAGTAAAGCAGCCATTTTGAGTATTACATATCATAGCAAACCACCCCGTCGAAGATCAGCCAGGGCAGCCTCGTCAAACAATGCGGACACATCACCACGACGTAAAGCCATGGCGCGCTCCGTCGCATTTGATCCGTGTAGCCGATCGACATAGCGATCAGATAGCGGAGTGGCATTCGCTGCCACGTCCACGAGCAACACAGCCGCCCGATCATTCAAAATAATGCGTGTGCGCGACCGTGCGCGTTGGGCGCTAGCGCGCTGTGCGAGGTCGCGGAGTGCGCTCAACGAAGGTACGGGGTCTGTGACGTGGAAAGCCTTGACGTAGAAGGCGGGTCGGACTGGTTCGCGTCGCTTGAAGCTCGATACCCGCCATACGGAAAGGTCTGGATGGATGTGTAGATTCGGGGGAAGTGACGGCGTTTGATGCGATGGGGTTGCGCTTACGTTTGTGGTCTGTGCATCTTGGTTGTCGTCCACGACATCAAGCGAGGGCAAGGACTCCGTACAGCGCCTCGCAACGTACCCCATGCGACGGAGATGGGCTTGTGTGAGATAGACCGGTAGTGAGGCGGCGGTCGGTGCGCTGAGAAGTTCTGCCCACGCACGCTGCACAGACATGGGCAGTCCCGATACACAAAGGTCGAGCGCGGCACGGTCGGCCAGAAAGAGAGCCTCTTCCGGATGAAGAGTTTGCCTGCCGCCAATAAAGTCGCCCATAGACGTGATGGCATTGCCGCGAGACGCATTGACCTCGGCGACGCCCCGCACAGCGTCCCATGACCCGCGTGCAAGTAGGCCGAGCTTCGTTGCCCGCGGCGCGAATAATGACTTGATCCAGGCCGCTGTGCGCTCGATTAGTCGGTCACTCTGGCGCTGGGTCAGCGGGCGAGGGGAGAGCAAAGTGTCCTTCTTGCCGCGACGTGGAAGGGTGAACCGGCGCCACCAGTCGATACCACTGCGGTTCATGCGCGGCTTCTTCCGAATAGCACCACCCCCAACCCCTTCGCGAGCCATCCTTTTCCTGTCAGAGAGTTCAAGCCCGAAGGGAAGAGAGGAATAGAGCCAGAACGGTCTGGGCGGTTGAACTAATCAGCTGCGGGACGGAATGGTGCACGTGGTACAGGTCTGTGGCCTTCTTCCCGTACAGCACTCGTAGCGATGATAGTGGGGTGGGGGATAAAGCTGCGTCAAAAAGTGGAAAGCTTCGTTGAAATATTTTCAATATTTTAAAAAAAGACTAAACTTTTCATTCTGTTTTGGAAATATTTTTGAAGTCACACATGGACACGTGTCCACGATTTAGGTTTTTCTCCGTTCGTCGGGCACGCCCAATCACACGCCCAGAGCGACCACTATGACCGACGACGGCGTGCAAATCTACTCCCGCAGCAGGTGCCTTGCTATCGCCGCAGTCCACTTGTCGGATCACCGTCGCCCTCTTCGTGCGTCTGCAACCCTGCCGTCAACATCCCCAACCTCTCCACGAAACCATGGCCAAAAGTGTGTACTCCCGGGAACCAAGCAACCCACAAAAGTGTAAGTGTGCAACTCCTCCTATACTCTCCTTGGCACGCGAGCGAAAAGCAGGCGAGTGAAGCTGGACGGAACTCGACACCGTATGCGTTAAGAATCGCGTTTCAGATCAGCGTCGCCATGTCCCAGAGATTGCGTCTAGAGTCGACATGGCAGGCAACTTCAAGACCGTTACTTTTGCGGTCGAAGAGCACAGCGCGAACTGGAACAATGGATGTCTAACCGAAGCTTCGCGTGATTTTCAAAACTATAACACGGGCAATAACACGCGTATTGATGCGACTCGAACCGGTACAGCGGTCAAAGCGCGCGGCAGCGATCTTCGTGTTCACTTCAAAAACACGCATGAGGCCGGTGCCGCTATCAAGGGGATGACCCTTGAGCGCGCGCAAAAGTATCTGCAGGCTGTCGTCGAGAAGCGCGAAATCGTGCCATACAAGCGATTCAAGATCGGCGTGAAGGGCAAGCCGCAGTGCCGCAACTGGAAGGTGGCGGTGGGTCGCTGGCCGAAGAAGTCGTGCGACTTCCTGCTCGGTCTGCTGAAAAATGCTGAGAGCAACGCCGAGCTGCGCGGTATCGACTCGGAGAACCTTGTCGTCGATCATGTCCAGGTCAATAAGGCTATGCGCGGTCGCCGTAGGACGTTCCGTGCGCATGGCCGTATCAATGCGTTCATGAGCCAGCCGTGTCATGTTGAGATGTTCCTCTCCGAGCCGGAGGACCCCATCGCCGCCGGTGACGAGGATGGTTCGGGCCTGCCGGCCAACCTTTCTCGTTCGCGGCTGCGCTCGGGCGCGACGGCGTAGAAGTTTATCTGTATTTTGCTACCTCCGCTGGTAAACTACGTGCGCTATCTGAAATGAGCTTTTCATTGAAAAGTGGCACCTTGCACTACTCTGTAACTCAGGATCGTAGACTTATTCGCGGCGGCCTTAAGCAAGAGCACTACGGAAGCGAAGCAGCTTGCCCGTGCAACATGTTCAAAATTAGAGACAATCTTGCTCGGGCACGTGGCAAGTCAACACCCCGATTCCGCCCGAAAAACATCAAAGCTCCGAGGCGTAAAGCAGAGAAGCACAGCACTGCGTTTGCGCTGTCCCAACCGTTCCGCGTCGAACAGTGTACAGAAGCACCTTCCAAAGCATCTCTTCTTTAGTCCCCTTGACAATTTCAACGCACGCTACACATGTCACCCGCACCCAATCCCGTCGCCGTCGAGGCCCGCAAGCGCCATGCATCTCGGGTTGCACCGCCAACAGAAGTCCCCTCTCGCCAATCTCGCACTCCAGACACTTCGCCCGCTCCCCGCTCGTCCGGTTCCTCAGATTCTCCCCTCACCCTCACGCTCGTCGCCGTTCTGACAGTTTCTGTCTGCCTCGCACTCTTCTACTTCCTCGGCCTCCTGGGCCCGGGCGAGTGGCGCGACGCATCGAATCTAACGGCGACTACGCCGGCAAAAGTGTTGAGTCTCGTCGACGAGCGGCTCACATCCAAAACCAGCCCCGTGCTCTTCGCCTTCTACTCGCGCACATGCCCCGCATGTCGTCGCATGCGCCGCCCGTTTACGAACGCATGCTCACGCATTACCGACCTCTCTCTCCGGTGTTTCGCCGTTGATCTCTCGGCCGGTGACGACAATTCCCCGCTAGTGGAACGCTACGAGCTCAAGGTTGTCCCATCCGTCATACTCGCCACGTCCATGCACGACTACTCTTTGTACAACGGCCGCACCAACGCCGCCTCTATCGAGCGCTTTGCACGCGATCAACTCGCCGCTTCCGTCGCTCCATCTCAACCGTTGACAAACAACAAAAACTGAACCTCACTCCTCCTAACATCGCCCGATATTTTTGCGACAGGTTGTGCGATGTGGATTGGATCTGAGGTGAACAGGAAGTCCGTCTGCCACTGAACAGAGCACGTGTCGAGGACAGGTTGCAGGATATGTGCGATAGACGGTGGGGTGGAGGCAGTAGTCGCTGGGGCGGGTGGATGAGTGAGTGGGATTGCGGGGATGGCGGCGAGAGTACCGAGGTCAGTGGCTGAGGGAAGTTGCAGGGACGGGGTGGGCGGGGTGGGGGCGTTGTTTGGGTTGAAGGACATGGGGCAGGTGATTGAGGGGTGCAGGATGTCGGGGTGGCTGGCTATGTTTGTGAGGGCGGGATGAGAGGGGACACGGCGGTGTGAAGTGATGGGGCAGGTGGTCGTGGAGACGTGGGGGTAGAGAGATGAAGCGTGGCGCAGTACGATAATGAAGCTTAAACATTGTTTTTTGGAAGCTAATGCGGGGCTCTCGAGTAGGAGAGAGGGAGTCTAGCATGCCAACGGGATATAGCGAGGCACATCCACAGATAAACTCGACGGTTGTGATTAAGCTGGGGGGTATGGCCGGGAAAGAAAAGCTCGAAAGAGAGAGAAAGTTTGGCATAGAGTCGAGCAGACAGTTGTAGAAGGAAAAGTGAAAACAGGCCAGACGCGAAGTGGATGCAGCGTGCATGGTTTCGCATTGAATATGTACTACCGGTTGGTCAGGCACCTGTGTGTCCGTGAGCGAAGCAAAGAGAAAAAGAGTAAGAAAAGTGGCTTTCATTTTGTTTCGACCAGAGTGAATGGAGGACCATCTAAACGAAGACAATATCCAAGGCAGCGAGCAAAGCGACAAGGGGGTCAGGGTAGGATTTGCGGACGTGAAAAGTATCTGTCGGTTAAGTGGAAAAACCAAGAGGGGAACAGAGACCAAGGGGCCACAAAACGGCGAGATGGGCACTTGGCGGTGGAACAGCGGCTTAGGTTGATGTTATTGGGATGATGACGGACTCTCTACAATGCTGACATACTCGGGCACAATGACGGGAGCAGCAGAGCGATGGGTAGACCATTGCAGGTTGCGAGCGATGAGAAAGAACTGTGGACTCAAGCAGAGGCAGATGTGTTGGATATTTATCGTGTGTGGGGAAGTAGAATGGAAAGGTTAGGTAAGGGGGGCGAAGTGGGCTGAGGAGAAACGCCAGGCGGCCTTAGAAAGGCTACAGTCTGTTTCAGCCTCCTTGGGGCTCCCGCGAATGTCCGTACCAACTCCCATGGGATTGGGCACAGATATTTGGGGAAACAGAGGCGACTGTTGAAGGGTTTTGGAATAGAGAAAGCCCCCGTAATCGTCGCTGGCGGCGTAATCGGCCGTTCTTTTATGTTTCCCGGCGTTTGCCCGCTTGCGTGTCCTTCCGACTCCGGGTTCTCAAGTTGTACTCGCAGGGGCACTGAAAACGACGGGATCAGGTCGCGTTACAGGCAAACAACAGCCAATCTACGCTGCCCAGCTGATAGCATGTTCACCACGCGCACCAGTCGCGCGTGTCAACCCCGAACCACCCGGGGCGCGCTTTTCGTTAACATGAGCCTTTGTACATAGCCTCCTACTCACGTTCCTTGTCACAGTATTTGTTGATAGTACTGTAGCGAATAGTTTCACGCATACTACAACTGTACCGAAATCCATCACGCTCCGAGAGTCCTGGTTACAGTACGGTACTCACACGCACTGTACCTCTTCTACTTAGGACAAGTAGCTTCAAGCGGCCCGACTTGTGGGCTCAACTAAAGTCTTGATGATTAGGAGAGGGCGTCCAAGGTCATTCGCGCAAAGCCCGTCACACCTAATTCTTCGCTCCCGGCCTTGATAAACACAATTCTGCTGGAATTCTAAGCCGGAAATAACTTATCAAGCCCTTCACCCACAAAGCAATCAGCACTGCATGTGCATCAGACGCAAAACACCCCGCCCATCACCACTTATTGTATCGAAGACTAGTTCTATGAGGAAAGAGTTATTGAATATAGCAGCAAAGAGGCTGGAATAGAAACCAAGATAGACGTTGTACAAGACAGAGGAGTAGCACGAGCACTTCTTCTTCAAGGCAAGTACAGAATATGAGGGGGGGGGGAAATGCATCATGATATCCAACTGTATAGGGACACGAATGTCGTGGTTCGTGCCACGAACTCTGAAACAGGTGTGCGCATACAGACGCACAGAAATTCAGATGTACAGTTACAGGGTTCGACTTGTACGTCAGAACTTGGAATCAGCTAACCTGTAAAAATAAATGCTGAGGGGGTGCCCAGTGAATGAAGTGCTGATGAGGTTCAAGTCGACCATCGGGGCGAAGTAAGCTAAACAAGCCGTGCACGGGAAGGGCCGTTCCATTGCCGGCGGACCTGGGCCCCGCAGAATAACGATGTAATTATTGTCCTGTGCGGCTCCTGACACAAGGGAGCGTGTTCTGAAATCGAACGAAGACCAGACGGACAGGGGCTGTGAATCCATCAGAGGATTCGCCGACTGTGTCAGACGGTGGCTCGTCGTCGTTAATGGGTCCGTAGATGAACTTCATTAAGACACCAACACCCAACACGAATCTTCTTATGGGTATTACGTTTAATGCTAAGCTGGACCGCACATTGTAAAGTCAGGACCGAGAAGGCAATGGCACCGACCAATACATACCTTTTTGATGACCAATCGTTCGTCGAATGGATCTCTTAGTACTGGAGCGAAGACCCCGGTCGAGGAGCTGAAGGAACTTATGGAATAGAGGGTGGTGGTTGGAGCCCTTTCCATGCCCGTCGCAAAACTGCATGCGGGGCGAAGCGACGCCCAATGTCAACAGTTTGTATCGCATGGGGAGTGCCGTAGTACTCCGTAGATGACTTCGTCTAGGACAGACGTGCACCTATACTGTACTGAGTACTGTATGTTGCTCGAGTTGTACTGATGGCGCCGTGGAAATGCTGTCAAGATTGGATTCGATATGAAATTGACCGCTCCGTTCCGCATCCTGTCCGCGCTCTCCGCGTCCACGGACTTCGTCTTTATGCGACCCATTCCCCATCGCAGACCCGTCCGTCGCGTTCGCCGCGTTCATTGCGTCCAACCCGATCTTCAATGTGCACGCTATCAAATCCTCCATGATCCGCAGTCGGTTGAACTGTCGATGTCCTGCCGTGAACTTTCGTTTCCCCGGGCCGTGCCCGCGCCCTTCGTACCTATACCACTGCTGGAAACACAGCTCGGCACACTCGGTCTGTTGTCATGCGAGTAAAGCGTCACAAGGAACTCTAAAAAATAAAACCCTGCTCAGTCTGGTGGCAACTCTTCTTTCAGTTTTCTTAGTCGACGGTTTTCGTGCCGAAGCTCCAGTTCACGCTTTCGCAAGTGAGCTAGCCGATCGTTTAGGCTGCGTAAATTCGATTCCAAGCCCTCGCGTTGTAATTTCTTCTTCATGTTACTTCGCTTGGCTGCCTCACGGTTGCGCTGCTTCCTGACGTCGTCTTTCTGTTGACGCACCATGTCGGCGAGTGCGATGCGCACCATCTCTTGCTTTCCCATCTCATGATCCTCGAATACTGCCTGCCCGCTCATGTTGCTGTTCGCGTCACTGTTTTTTCCACAACGCGTTAATACCGAGGTACCAAGATGTGCGGCAGACGAGCAGTTGCCCACTGTGCCGTGCCCATCCACTGTTCCGTTCACCCCGGAGATCCCGCGATTTATGGGCGATCCATGGCAATTTTGTACTGCCATGCCGTTGTTTATGGCACTGTTCCCTGTTTGAGCCCCATTGCCCGAGTCTGCTGCTTCTGCTACATCACCAGTGCTGAGGCGGATGTCATGTATTGAGCTTTTTCCACGACGTTCGTCTGTGACATACCCTTCCAAACACCTACTAGGCATGGACGATGCGTTCGTATAGTCCTCGACGGATGCAATGTTGAATCCGAAGGGATCAGGAGATACAAGTGACCAATTGCTCATGCGTGAGGAAGTACGTGGGCTGCTGTTCTGTGCGGAACGCAGCGCGTGGTCTGTGAGAGACCAGTCGCGCAGCTGTGTAACAATAGCGGGGTCTGGATGTGGTCTTGTTATCAAGCGGATACCGAGCACGACTTGAAGGTCTGGATTAGAGAGCGGGTCAGTGCTCTTGACGACGACGCCTTCAAAATTACCCAGGTGTGGAGTGAGCACTCTTACGACATGTGCAGTGTCGACCGGACTCTTCGCCCGCGGCGCTGCAATGGAGCATGTGCACTCCCTCGGGGGCGGTATTCGGCAAACGGAACAGCTGCACGGGTAGAATTCATCCTCGAAGGCAACAAGGCTCTCCACTAAGTCTGCGGCGCGTGGTGGGGATGCGGTGGTGCGTATTGCCGAAAGGAAGGCGCTCCGTCGGAAAAACGCTTTCTGTGACCGGTACGAAGTGTTTGTATTGAAGAAGGACATGTCGAGCATGATGATGTCGTCATCAGGTGCCTCATACACGATGAGGATGGTACATGTGCGTGCGTCGAGAAGGAAACGGAAGTTGAGATGAAACTTGTGGCTTGGGTCGTTACGTGACTCGGACAGCCAAGAGATGTCCTCGTTAGCAGTGCCGCTCATGACACCGACCCCGACGGTGCTATGTTCGACGGTGAAGACGGGAAGAAAGAGGAAGTATGCCTGGACATGGTCGTTCTGCGAAATGATTGGGACGGGCGAGGGGTGAAGGATGGGTGAAGCGGCACGTGTAACGTTCAACTTGCAAAGCAAGGCGCGGTTAGATATATTTGCGTCTAGTTGCTCGACGTGGATTGGATCTGAGGTGAACAGGAAGTCCGTCTGCCACTGAACAGAGCACGTGTCGAGGACAGGTTGCAGGATAT
>JAVCKV010457589.1:0-12089 GCA_032274145.1 Herpochondria borealis | reverse complement strand
CCGACATGAACAATTCCAGCCGCTCCCTTGTGACCGATGCCGGACACACTTCCCACAACTCCGAAAATGATCACGCTCCCGACGTGGCCAATGCTGCGGACACTGCAGACAACCATCTCACCCCTTCATCGCGCGGGTTCTGGCGCTGCAGGTACTATTACCGCATCGTCTGCCGCTGCCAGTACTTCCGCATCGGTAGTCGTCTCTATCGTCGCTGTTCCTGCTACCGCATTCGCTACCGTCACTGCAAGTACTACTCGTAGGCGATGAATGCAGAATGCCGAGACTGCGGCATCCGTGCCAACGAATGGTATGCCAGGCATTTGAAAGCTCGGTGGCTCACTCATTGTGCGCACTATGTATGTGATAGATGTGGGAGTCCACTACCTCTCTACCGTGTGGCTCGTGAACAAAGAGCAGTACTGTTTTGGGTTCTGTGATGTAGTGGCGTAGAGTCCGAGTTGCGCACGTGAGGCGGTGACGTTATATGTGGTACCCATTAAAACATTCCATGCGTTGTGGGTTGTGGGTTGCGTTTTGGTTTGTAGTATTCCGCCGTCCGAATGAGTCTGTCCGCATCTAAAACGATGGTGACTAATGCACAGCGTGTTGCCAAGACCGAAGAGGCGCCGGGACATGGTGCCTCCGTTATGAGGAGTGACCAGTTCTATGGTTTTGAGTGTGTTGTTTGTACGATTCTAAGAGGCAAAGAAAACCAGACGTGCAACACGATACAATTTATTTGAAGCATTACACCAGAGAGTGTATAATAATCCCCGACGATGATACACACAAACCGTCAATATAATTCTCACCTGTGAGGTTACAAAGGCGTGTGTACACGGTGTATCTTGAAGTTTTTCGAAGATCGCGGGCTTTCGATCACTGCAGTGGAATAATAATACATAGATGGAATTAAAAAGTAAAGGTAGAAATTAGGAAAACATTTGTTAAATTAACACATTTTAATTTTCAATCTGTATTTCCGTTTAAGAAGATATGTCCGCAACGCTACACCAAGTGCACACTCCATTTAGTGCGTGCGTGCCGCATTAAAAATCTATCAACTAAATACATAAACCACACTAAACGCCTAACTGGCCCCACCCACCCGCTCCTACCGACAAAGTCGAAAACGACCGCTTTTACTCGATTAAATTCCTTGTTACATCTATCTACTTCATCCGCCATGTTTCACAGCGTTAGACTTGAAAACAGATGTACAATAGGTATATGCCACGGCGCCCGCCGCAACCGACACCGCGTGTCTGGCCGTCTCTACCTTTTCGGTACACAGTCGAACGGTATTGGCCCTGCGGTATGCTTGAACGTGACAGATTCGAACCTGAGCCGGTGGAGGGCCGAAAGAGCATGTGTTACCGGTTTGCACCATATACTACGGTCTTCACCAAATACTTTCCATGTGGTACTGCGTGGCCGAGCACAGCATTACAAACCAGTGCGATATACGGGAGTAGCCCAGTTCTAGGTTGGCGGCTGGTGCGTGCTGCATGCAGGGGCATCCTCCATTTGAAAAAAAAACGTGCCCTTTCTAAACGTACTGATGGCATACTGGAGTCACGTATAACAAACCATACCGCACCGTGCCAGGGTAATGTTATGCGTGTCTTTGTAAGTGTTTCTCTGATAGCGGACTGCAAACAAGCTTCCACAGATCTCGTACGCCAGTGAAGCCTTCTCAAGTAAAACCACACGCAGAAAAACGACGAGTGCTGGACTGGGTTACAGGCTGGCTGATTTTTTGGTTGGGTTTTAGTTCGGGTGTCGTGTTCGAGGGCTATGTCGATTCTAGAGGCAATCGCACTTGGTGCAGTGTTTGTCGTTTTGGCAGGGAGTACGTTGCTTCAAGCAATAGTTTCGTGCACTTGGTTGGGGCAGTCCCTTATAACCAATCACCCATACGCACCCTGACAGAAAACAAAGAAAGAACCACACTCCCAAATTGGTCATCACTACTGCTGTTTATTCAAAGATTATATAAGTAATAATAATCGTGGTCCACGAGACCATGGTATTTACAATATACACAAAGTGGATACGGTTTTGTACGAGGGACGCGATCACGAGTGACCCGATCGCGAGTGACGCATTTCTTGCATGCTACGTTCCTTCTGTGCCGTGCCGTGCCGTGCCGTGCCTTGCCCTTTATAGAGCTCTCTGCTCGTGTGTGCCCAACATCCACTTGTCCTTGTTTTTGAACAAAGATAACTTGAATCCTCACGCATTTCCTGCTCGTCGTGAGTGCGCAATAAGTATGAGCAAGCGGCATGTATCGGCATACCCCATGTTTACTAATATCTCAAACAAGTGACTTCCGCCACAGTTGCATCCCTCGTTGCCCCTTTTTGTCGTTGCTGTATGGCGTTGGGGTAAGTTGTGAGGTTTGGGCTTGTTGTGCGTTGTTGTTGTACATTCAATGTGATGCTCACACAACTAAAATGCACGGAGTTGAGAACGGACGTGCACAATAACGGAAATCACCACAACAAAACAATCCGAGACCAGCCTGGTTTGTACAACGTGGTGTACATACAGTAACCGCACAAACGACATCTACACCGACCTAAGATACGGTTACATACGTGTAATTGTCATACAAACATACATTACCCACAGCTTAACCAATTGTTCTGTGGTGTGCAGGGTGTACAACGTTCTTTTGGTTAGATAAGAATAAGAATAATATTGCAGACATTTCGGTGTGCAACAATAACAATGTATATAAAAGCAGACTTCAGGGCTGTATTGGTGAGTAACTAAATTTAGGGTTTTCAAGAAGTTGAGTGAACCACACCTACCATTTTACTTAAAAATTGGAGGAATGTGGCTCACTAAATCGGAAAACATTAGGAAAACATTAGGAAAACATTTGGATTTAATTACTCACAACCACGGCCCAAGTCTGCACACTTGTTTCGTCGGACCCAGCACTACTTTTCCAGAATATGTTCATATCACCGAGATGTCGAAGAGATTCAGAAAAGGTAGATTAGACGATTCTCAAAAAGCTCGAATCTCCGCCAATCATGCGCACGTCAGGGAACAGGCAACAAGGACAGTGCGCTGTCCAAGGACACCGTCGATTACAATTGCCAATTTTTTGCATTCCCCCGATGCATATCATGCGCTACCGCGATTGATCTTGAGCCTTTTTCGTGTGCTGTACTTAATCGATGATTCCTTGAAAACGGAAATCTCAAAAAAGGGCCTTACTTCCCACAATCTCGTTCCACTTTGTAATGTTGGAGCACGCCGGTAGCGTTTCTTGCGGCACTCACGCGCAGTGTGCATCATGGCGTACCCTTGTGCACCACCTACCTCATAGATGCACTAGACAAGTACTTCAAACGGCTTTTGAGGAGGCCAATGGAGCATTTTCTCTGTCGCAATTGTGCGGCAAAAAAAATGAACCCAACACTGCCCGGGCAGCGGTTTTCTGTCATCGCGCAGGGCGGGAGTCTTTTTGCACGGATGGTAGGAAATTAATTGTTGGTGTTTGTTTTTTCACCACTTTTTTGCGGATTTTCCTTGTAGCGAAACATTGGACGCTTTGCTAACAACCGGTAGAAGTGACAGAACCTGTTTCACAGCGTCGCATCTGTTGTAAGAATCTAGCTGTGGGCGCGGGACGCACACATGCAACAGACCTAATCATCCATATTCTGTTCCTATCGCTGCAGAGCTTAGTGAATGCATCACCAGCAGTTTATTTTCCGTGCTGTTGCTGCTATTCGACGCACTCTGCACAACGTGCAATAGCACGAACCCGTGCCCGTCACTCTCCAAAAGGCACCAACCCCCACTATATAAAGCCGCGAAAACGATTCCTCTTCGCAACGTCGTCGTTCCTCTCCCCACCAACGGTCGTTCCGAAGCACTCTTTGTTTCCCACACACCCGTCCACATTTCCCACTCCACTCGTCAAAACAGAAGGCCTCCACAAAAGAAAGGATCAGAGATGAAGATTGTCAACATTGTTTCCTCCGCCTTCGTTCTCACCGTTTTGCTCGCTTCTGTTACGCACGCCGCCACTCCCAAGTCCGTGCATACATCCAGGCCCGGGGCGCCGGCTTCCCTTCTCGTGGCCCGTGATGCCGCCGCCGATGCTGCAACATGTCCCTGCGAGTGTATTCCCACCGCGGACTTTGACGCCACCGCCTGCTCCGCCTCCACTTCATGCAAGCCTATGAGCTGCCCGCTGCCCGACGGAAATACATCCGGCAAGACCTGCTGCTTCGTATCTGCCACCATCGACGCCGACACCGACATGAACGATTTTTGACTCTCTTTCGTTAAAGTTCACCAATAGTTTAGCTGGCTGGTGTACAAGCAGAAACGTAGCAAAGACCATGAGCATGGAATGTGAAGTGCTGTTTTATTTCCCAAGGTCAGGTTGGTAGCTGCGCTTCAACTAAGAAATAGGCAGGCGGACGAGAGAAAAACCAGTTGAAAGGGAGTGTAGGATTTTTTAGCTGGCAGAACAGGAACAATCCAGCAACGCTAGGCAGAAATGGTGTCCAGATAGAAGCCTAAAACGATCCCGACGTTCGTTTAACTCCGTCAAGTTTGGCCCTAAATGCAGGTCTTAGTCGTCATAGAGCTAACATTTTAATCATACCAAGTACGAAAAAGTCGAGGGCTTGCGAAAGGATACCTCGTTCATTTTTCCAAAACAATGTACGCTCGCAGGGTCAGGCACGAAGCAACGAAGTGCTCTTCGGACAAACACCACTGTGATGCATTCGGACCTGACAAAGGAGGTGAGTTATGAAGAGGAAGTGTGACAACACTGGGTTTGGTAGTGGTGCGATGACCGTCCGAGTTGGAGGCCTGCGTCGATCTTTATTTGACTAAGTAGATAACGAGTGTGAATTAGTCGCGCAATGTGAAGCTGCTTGAAATGTCCACACGACCTGGCAAATATATATATACATTTTTTGCACTGCTATCAGCTTTTTGTGTTCATATGTTACACTCTCCCTTCCAAAAGCCCTAACTCGCGACCTGCTAAGCCAGCAAGGTGGGAACGAGTGCTTTTGCGGTTGAGGAGGCGGTTTATCAGCTGAGGCACATCTATTTGCACACGGCCGGTCGGCTCGAGCGTATCCTCTTCGGAGGAAGTCCCGTAACTCTGACGTGGACGTGTAGGCAGTCGGGCTTCTATTCTTAGCGCATAAGGCGCGCGACAGCCATGCTTGCCTTAGATGTGATTATATGGCTCCTGAAGGTTTGGCAATTCAGGTTGGCGTCGCGGTATAACTTCAACCGGCTGGTGTGCATATCGTCCTCGACGTTATTGCGCAAGTCTTGTACTGTATAGGTATAGTCGCTGACTGCTTTGATCACACGACGCGGACAGCGCCAACGAAGCCCACGATTTTCACCGGCGTGAAATTAAGTGCGTGTGACCAGCAGGAAGTCATCGATGTGAAATTTAAGCAGGTTCCCGCGCGATGCAGCGTCTCTGCCGTGCATGCGCAACTTCTGCAGAATGCCTTGAACAACTGGATGCAGTTCTTCCATGCGCTGGAAAAGTTCGTCCACGTTTAAGAGGTTCTTCATTCTGCAGCTCTGAAAGTGTTGTAGTTACAGCAGTAGACGAGCAATAGAAGGTGCAGATTGCATAAGGGAGACATAGGCTTACAGCCATGATATGAAATCATAGGCGCAATATTGACACGCTGCGGCGATGGCGCATTTTTGATAGCGCTTTAAAGCAGCGGCAAGAAGTCGGGCCATTTTTCGAAGGTCATTTGCAGTTCTGTTTTGAAAAAGTGCGCGACTCAAAGCAACTCCTTGCCGAGCCGATTGATGGCGCCGTTGGACCACGGGAAATACGGAAGCGTAAATTTGTGCGGCACGTGCAGGCCCTTGCTGATAGCCCGAACTGTCTCGTTCTAGAAGTGTGTGGGAACACCAGACTTGAGCTCGCACGGTACGCCAAACTCGGCTGCCAGGTCTACGATAGATGTAGAAGCATTCTCGGCCTTTGTATCACAGAAGGTAAGAAACTAACAATAAAAGCTGTAATCGTCTCGAAACATAAGTAATAAACTGGAACAGATGAAGCACAGCCCCAACGCAAATTAATTGAACTGGAGAAGGCCATTCGGCTTGGTGCCGTTCAACGATGGCCCGTACGGACGGGGAATTCTCCCTTCCAGTTGTGGAGATGTAATAGATGCAGTTATGCAAGAATTCGTGTACATCTAGAAAAATGGCGGTAACATATTAGTTGTCTTGTAAAGGGTGGATATTTGCCGTCGCCGTGCGGAGGCCGGCGGATTCGTTGTGTGCGATCAAGCATAAACGTAATTTTAGATCTGCGCTTCATCTTGGATCAAATTGCTGCCCTTGTTTGCCATCCACAAACTGTCGGAGTTATTTTGGATTAATTTTTGGGGACGAAAAGCATTCAGCTGATGTTGGTAGATTTCTTCTCTGGTCGGCCACTAATTGTCAGGCGCCGAACGAAGAAGGGATTGCGAGGAGGTGTAACAGTCTGCGGATTGTTCGAACCGGAGCTGACCAGCGACCAAGCCGATCTGCCCAATCGTTGTCCTCAACCTTTATATGGACGCAATTGTAGTTGTAGATACAAAGTTTAACTGTCAAGCCTAGAACTTTAATCACGGTTGTTTGGCTGATATTCGTGACGACAGACGTCGGTTCTAAGATGTAAAATTGGTTGTTATGATCAGTGTGGAGATCAAATAATTGGGTATCTGCGAAAAGCCAGTGCATCCAGTCAAGCGTTAGAATCACGGCAACCGCTTCCTTCTACAGAACGGACCAGCCAAGTTGAATCTTGTTGAACCTCCCAAGAGGAAAGCGAGACGTTCATTCCGCTGAGCACCATACACGCGCGTCATATCAGACTGCGTAATGTGCGTTACGATTCCGGACCAGAAGATGCCCGACACGTCCTTCTACACGCACATGCGCGTGTCAGACTTTCAGTCAGCGAACGTGACTTCTTTGATGAGTGCATATCTCAGGGCCGTATTTTTGAATGGATGACTAGGGCCAAAATTAAGGTGACTATGAATTAATGACTAGCGAAGTAGTGACTAGTCACCAAAATTTAGTCACTGACTTGTTCGTCGAAAAATTTACGGAAATTACCGCCAAAGAAATACCAAAAATAATAAAAAAACAGGAAAGTTTTAAAATTTAAAATTCATTGTGACGTACAGTGATGTACAGTAGCTCCACCGCCGTCGTCATCCGAACATATCAAACGGAATTGATCGTGTTGTCGTGCAATGCTCCGTTAACGTGAATGTCAACCATCGCGTTCTTGTGCTTCAAACGTCTAAGATCAGTACTATCATTTCCAAACCATGCCCACCATGCCCAAAAGGAAGTAGAGCGTGTTGCACGACGAAAGCGACGACTCTTCTTCTCATGACGCTCAGGACAACACCGCTCGAGACCTCATCTCGCGGCAGAGACAGGAACAAACTCGATGAAATGACTGAAATGATCTGGGTGTACACGCACTTAGTGCTTGAGGACAATCGGCTGACTCAAACAGGTCTACTGCACCCTAAAGGTGCTTTATTTAGGCGTATGGTAGCTTCTGTTGCCAACTAAGTAGTCAAAGACAAACAGTAGTTACTTCTTTCATTAGTGACTATAAGTGAATGAATAGAGTAAAAACATGGTGACTAAATGACTAGAGAACTAACTGGTCATTCATTCACACATACGCCTCTTTCATATCTGCAGCGGTGGAAGGCCTGCTCTTCTTTTTTGCCCCAACATAACTCTGAAAGCGAGATATAGGACACGGCGCGCTTCGCGTACGCCCCAGCGCGGTAATAAATAGTCTCCAAGAAATTTTGCAGCGGATCAATTATTGCCGTAAAGTCTGGTATCGCGCTCTTCACTCATTGCACAACAGAAGAAAACTGCTGAAGATGCGCGACTGTCTTCGACGGCTGCATGTGAAGAATTCCGTCGATTCGGCAAGGATAAAAGCAGATTCCAACGCCAGACAGCAGTCTGACGCACTAAGGAATTATATCGGCGAAGAAGATGCAATTATCCTGGTTGAGCGTAATTTTTCTCTGGTGAAGAGCTCGATGAGAATCGGGACGGCGTGAAGGAAGCCGTAGGCGTTGGAACGGTGGATGTGGAATTCATCTAGCCAAAAAAGGACGTGGAGACGCATGTCTACCGTAAGAACCGACGCGATTGTCGATTATTGATACATTACGGCGTTTTCTGTTCCTTGTAGCACGAGCGTGGATGTATAGACGCCATCTGATGTGACGAAAGATTGCAACTCTTGGCTGTCCGTGTGAAGCAGAAAATAACAGTAGCCGTGTGAATGGTCGTACTTAGTGTAGAGGGTAAAGTCCGCAATATATTATAGTTTCTGCTCGACGTTAGGTATAATGTAGCCGTGCTTCAACGTTGCTCGATTCACCACAGTAAACCGGAATTTGGCGGGACAATCTTGGCACAATCAGCAGCACGCACGCCCAGATTGAAGTCGGGTTAGCTCGTATCATTTTTCAGGAAAGCAGATCGGCAATCATATTCTTCAGGAACTCGCGTTGCTCTTGCAAGCGGTTACGAAGCTTGACGCGGAACACGCACGTGTCGGGCGTGAGGTATAATTTTAGCAGGGGAACGTCAGCCGGCCTTCCGCTTGAGAACTTCGTGAAAAACACAGACCTGAATTCGTTAAACAGCTGACGAAGCTCTTTCCTATTTTCGGATATAAGGCCATTGCGTTAGGCGTCCCGGACTTGCTCTTCTACGGCGTGTTGAACGTCGACGTTGGGTCTACCTCGCCAATTGGTTCATGAATACATGCGTCGGGAAACTCGTAGGAGTTCGCCTGGTTGCGGTAGAAGTTCGCGCGCAGTGGATTGATCCCATTTTTGCGCCGTGTACATTGATGGGAGCGATGTTGAAAAGCCCTCCCATCTGGCGTTACCCGTGCTGACCAGTTGTAATATTATTCACGTCTGAAAAGTCGGTGCCATGCAGACTCGTGCGGTTCTTCTCTATCAGGGTTTTAGTGTTGACGCAAAGATGCTACAGAAGCGTAATAAGGGCGTCCGTCGCGAGATATCCGTCTGCCAACAAGCATGTGAATTGCAGGAGAGCGAGTTTTCCGGCGGCGAGATGAGGGACGATACACGGGCAAGTCTAATTGCGCGAGAACCGGAAAGTCTGCGCGTTCTTCACCTTGTATGCGTTCTTCAGAGCAACTTGGGGAGTTACAGTCGTAAGTTGCGACATGTTCCCAATGCCGGAGATGAAGGTGCTTTCAGCCATATGCGGTGAGATGATCGTGTCATCCGATCCATCGTCACTGCGACCCATAGCGAGAATTTTCTCGCTGCCGTCAGCTAGAAGAACAGGGCACTCGGGGCGGCTTTCCGTCGCGTTGTTTTCCTTGGAAAGACGTCCTACGCTACCATATCGGCTCTGTGAGAATTTATTGGCGGCCGGACCGTCCTTCGGCCTATCAACAAAGTTCTTGTAGAAAAGTGCCTTCTTTTCGGCTTCTGAACAATACTTGCAATCGCGCAGGAAGTGGCAGAGACCATGCGATGCGTGCAGCCTGTAAAATCAGATTGTAAAAACGCGTTTGGTGCGTGTTTTACGGCTCCGCCTGGTTGTGCTTGAGGAAAAAGAAGCCGTCAGACCGTTCATCGTTTTCTTCGAGCTGCTGCTCGATCCTAGTTAGCTGGTTTGCTTGCTTGCGGGACCGAAATCTAGAACCTGGAACGTGTCACTTTGCTTTTGACTGTGTTATATGAAGGCCTTGAAGTTGGACTTCAGGTGCCCGTAACCCAACGAGAGGTCTGACTGTAATCGGATGCGGAGGTTCTCCGGTCCGATTGCTGACAAATGTGCTGAACAAAGATCTTGCGTTTTTCGTTCTTGATCTAGTCGATTCTTTGCTCAAGTAGCAGGTCACAAATTTTTGGCGCATGCGTGAGACGCTTTTTGAGTTTATTAGGGGGTTTAGCCCCCTAATGGGTCTTCAGCCATAGTTGGGTTATTTGACGCGGCTGCTTGTTCTTCTAGGTAAGCACGTAGATCTGCATCGTCTAGCTCGTCATAGTTCGAATATGTGGAGATGAAACCAAGTGACAGAAAGTTCTCCAGGTAGTCGTGATCTGCACAGAACTTTACTGCGATCGGCCTAACGGCTTCAGTTGAAACCACGCCAACCACTTGGCTAGCGCAGGCAGCGACCTTTCTGACTTGGATGTCGTAATTACGCAGGAAGGTGCGAATGTTCTCGCCGGTGATATGGTAAAGAGTTGGGAATAAGATCGTCGTCGCGACGAGCGCATTATTGCTCCAGACTGCTGTTTTTCTTCTGTAGACTGCATCTGACTGTCGAGTCAAGCACCGGAAAACGATGCGTGGTCTTCCGATTGATTCTGAAAGCAGGGTTCATTGTCCAAACTCGGCTGAAAGACGTAGTGATCACTGTGACAACAGTAGGCTTGGTAGTGTTGCAATGACCATCCGAGTTGAGGGCCTGCGTCGATGTTTATTTGGCCAAGTAGATAACGAGTGTGTGTTAGTCGCACAATGTGATGGTTTTTGAAATGTCTAAACGACCGGGCATATGAATGTCCACAAGACCGGGCATATGTATATATATATATATAAATTGTTTGCACTGCTGTCAGCTTTGTGTGTTCACATGATACAGGAAAGAAGTGGTTGATTGATGGAAGGAGAGATATGGACGAAACCATGGGCGGGGCGAGAGTTGTTGAACGGTCACAACTGCCTCTGGACTGTAGAAATTGGCTTGAGGAAGAATTAAAATATTCTTGATTCTTCGACGTTTTGGATACGCTTAGTATAGAAAACACTAAACATAAAAGACTTTTGAATTGGTTAAATGTTCTTACAACTGCAGTTGCCAGTGCGCAGTTACATCATACATAATTATAAATGAGTTCATTCTGCATTTATCAAACGTTACGGGTCCTATATCACCGCAAATATGCATACTTTAAGAATTAACTATCCTCATTTGTTTGAAATGCAAGAGAAAAAAATCCTTGTGCGACATTGACGCATACAAGGCTGGAACAATATATTGCATGGCCACGTTAAAAAGTGTTAAAATCAGAGCCGCGAAAAGAGGAAAGATTGTTGAAAACTTAGCAGTTGAAATAGAAAAAGATATAAAGGGATAAAGGAAGGAGATAAAAAGAGAGCTGGTTAGTCACCACTGCGCTTGGTCTCCTGAACGGTATGCTAGCGTAAATATCAATTGCTATGGTAGTTACAAGGGTACTGGTGTAACATTGCTCTAATATTATGACAGGGTACCAAACTACCAGGTGCAATTACAATGGATCGCTACTACCCAACGAATTTGAACTAGGCGCGCTGCACGGATAAGCAGCATGGAAAATGAGCGGCCCAACAGCCTCAAGGAGGACACAGAATGCGTGCCTTGGTGTACACCTTCATAAGATGCGTGCAACATGTGTAAGTGAGCGATCGGGCGTTACAGATCATCGCTCATGGGAAAAGCATTTTTGGTGGACCTCTTCAATCGGGTGCAGTTGTGAGAGGCATGCTTACAGGCTCGCTCCGGGCCAATGCCTATACTGTAGTGATGTTTTTCAGCGTATTGATTGTAAGCACCAGTCCAGAAATTCAAAAAACGTGGCATAAATTACCACTCAGTTTTCATCAACCGTAGATGATTTAGATGTAGGAATGAATGGACTGAAACAGGCACCCAGAACAAAAGTTGTAATCTGGCATTCATCTCACAGGCAACTCCGGGAATCGGAACCGAGGCCTCGTCCACCCGAAAGACGAATCATACCACTAGACCAAGCAGTCGCGTTGAAAAGGGGTGTTGGCTTACTTTATTACTCAAATAAATTTATTAATCAAGAGCTCACTAGTCTCTACAGGACCAAGGTTTTGGCCTCATATGAGGTCACGTTGACCTCATATGAGGTCAGGGGGGTGCAGGGTTCGAATACTACCCGGCGCCCGCATTGAAATTTTCTGAATGGCCGTAGCTAAATTTTTCTAAAACGAAATTAAAAAACAAA
>JAVCKV010457478.1:0-11744 GCA_032274145.1 Herpochondria borealis | reverse complement strand
ACCCTTGCAACCGAGTCGCCGCTGGCCCCGCACCATGTCCCTTCCCACCCCAGTCTCGCCCACACCGCTCGGGTTCAACCTCCCACCTTCGTCCAACGCCCTCCGTCCGAATGGTTGATGCCATACCACCTTTCCACACGACCGCCGCGCTTCCTGCCTCGCGCCGCCTTCGCCACCCTTTGCAGCCCTCATTCACAAAGCAGATTCAGCACATCCTCGGCCCCAAACTCGCCACCCGCCTCAATGCCCTACTCTTTCTGCTCTTCATTCAATCCCTCGTCCTACTCTTCCTCGTGTTCACCATCATCGCGAAGAATCGCGCAATCGTCCATCTCGCCCACGCTCCCCCGCACAGCCCATACGCTCGATATCTCGAACAAGACGACTCCCACTTCACGAAACCTCCCGCAGAGTACAGTAAGCTACCCGACGCAGCTGTCCGCTCAGCCCAGTTCGACGAGCTGTCTCCGGCGATTACCGGCTTTGACAAACCAGTCAGATACACTTCTTTTCTCGGAAACTTTATCACCTGCCGCCCCCAGCCTTGCAACATTGACCACTGGCCATACATCGGCGAAAAATGTTTCTACCGCGACAAAAAGATCAAGGATAAACAGGGCCACAACTCCTCCATATGGACCCTCCTCCAGGATGAGTGGATCTATTCGGAAGACCGCGATTTCCCCTGTCCTGTACAAATATGCAGAAGGCAGTGGAACGAAGAACTCAACTACACTCGGCAGATTGTGCTTCGTGCCATGCAAGAGCATTTCAAAAATTATACCCCGTGGGATACAAACAACATGTACACCGGCAATAAATACCTCCGCGTTAATCCGTTCTTCGGGCTCGAGTACACCTTCAACGGTTTTCTCACCCTCACAAGGAATCATTCTTCCAACCGCCCGGGTGCTAATGAGAACCGCACCGCATCCCTTATAATCCGCCGCGGCTTTACGCAAAAGTAGTGCGACGTCACGGTCTATGACGACGTGCACCCCCGCGAGGAGCCAGTCTATGTGATTGTGCCTTTCACAGGCCGCCTCGAACAGTTGCGCACTTTCTATAACAATATCAAAGATCTCCTGGATGGGGGCGTCAACCTGCGGGTTGTCGTTGCCACTCACGGCGGTCCGATAAACATGCTTGGTGCTAGCGAGCTTGTGCGAGAGATGAAAATTGGTCTCACTGAGGGATTGCTTTCGGAAGGACACATGATACATGTCATCGAAGCCCCGGGAGATTCTGCCGATGGAAACTTTTCTCGCTCATTGGCTCTACTCCAAGGATCTAGGTTTGTACCCGCTGAGGCATTGATGTTCTTTTGCGATGTTGACATGACAATTAAGCTTCCTTTCTTTGACAATTGTCGACATAACACACATCGTGGCCACCAGGTGTTCTACCCCGTCGTATACAGTCTCTATCCGTACGGTACGACGATATCCAAGGAGCATGGGTACTGGAGGAAGGGCGCGTTCGGGATGGTGTGCCTGTACAAGAGTGATTTTCTCAAATCGCTGGTGTGGTTAAACACTAAGGTACAAAGCAGTCTTAAGGGCTGGGGCATGGAGGATGTGATGCTGTATCGAATGTTTGCGTTGCATTGGCGCACGACGGTGTTCCAAGCGATCGAGCCCAACCTACTGCATCGGTGGCACCCAAAGTACTGCAAGTACAACAACAACGTCGCGGCGTGCATTGGAACGGTTCTGGACAACATGGGGAGCCAGCGTTTTCTTGCTTCGATTGTCGCTAACAGCGGAATGGACCTGCGGGACATCCCGTACAAACCTCAGCCGGTTCTTTTCCAAGACTACAAGAACGGTTCCGAGGAGTCACCGGATCGGATTCACGAGATGCCAGCTGCTGAGAGCGCTTCAACAAAAACCAAGCAGGCTGAGATGCAACAGATGTACGAGGAGAGCATTCGGTCAGGAAAGGCTGGAGTGCTGTCAGTTTTCGCGAAGGAGGCTGAAGAGGCGATGGCTATCACCAATTCACAGCAGCTGCAAGAATACGATGCACAGAGAGCCCATGTCGGCCTAGTCTACGAAGGTGCGGAAGAGACAAGCACCACTGCGGAGTCCTCCGTCCGCTAACGACAGTCGAGATAGGTGGTGAACAACATCGCGCTCCCCCCAGCGGCGACTTGATTGAATGCGCTGAAGAATCGTGAGTTTTCAAAGCTGCAGTAATTAAAGGAATTAATTAAATTTTAACTGAAATTTAATTTATTCGCCATCGATTTTACACGTGGCTCTCTGAAAGTGCAAATGGCATCCTTCGGCCTGCTCATCCATCTACGCAAATCATACTCCTCTGCCTCCAGTTACGCCCGAAAACATCTTCGTGCCCATTTGTACTTCGCGCTCTGCATCCCCGCCTCCAACGTCAAGTCCAACAGCCTGCTAGCCCCGAGCTTTCGCCCTCCTCGTTTGCATGCACACTCATGCCGAAGCTATCTAATCTCGACATCTTTCGGAAAGTTCCGCTCGACCTCTCTCAGTCGACCCGTCGCGGAGGTTTACTTTCCATTTCTGTCGGTGTCGTCATTGGCATTGTCTTGTTTTGCGAGACATGGACATACCTAGAGGGAGAGACAAAGTCGCGAATCGTCCTCGATTCAAACTCAGAATCTAAGCTCGACATCAACTTCGACATCTCCTTCCTTGAACTCCCCTGTCGCTACACCACTGTCGAAGTATGGGGTTATCTCGGCAACGCAAAGCTGGACGTCAGCACCTCAATGAAAAAGACAGTCATTACTGGCCATGCTGGAGAGGAAATGCAGCACGAATATCTGGAGAAGCATCGCGCCCCTGCTGTTGAAACTATCCTTGAAGAATCAGGAAACCAACAGACAACCGAAACCCAAGTTGTTCCCCTTGACTCGAGCAAATACGGCTCCTACCTCAAAGAGCATCAGTACACATTTGTCCTTTACTATGTTGACGTAAGTGAACTCGCTTCTTCTTACATTTCCATCAACATTGTTCCGTTTCTCTTGTAGACGTTCGAAGATCTGACCGCCTGTTTCTTTTCCCAAATTAGTGGTGCATGTTCTGCAAAATGGTCAAGCCCATTTGGAAAAGACTGGCGGAGCATATTCCTTCGGTCCGCCCCAATGTCAAAATTGCTGCCGTGAATTGCGTGCAAGACGCAGAGTTGTGCCAGGCCACTAAGATTGCTGGCTATCCAAGCTTCATCATGTTCAAGGGGGTCAACCCACTTCAGCAAGACTACCACGGCGATCGCACAGTGAAGGCCTTTACCGACTATGCTGTTAAAGTGTCTGATACTCCTGCTGAGCAACATCCCCTGAAATACCAATGGCATGAAGGTTGCCGCGTGCAGGGTCACCTCACGGTGAACCGAGTACCCGGAAACTTCCACGTCTTTGCGAAAAGCGATGCCCATAACTTTGACCAAAAGAGCACAAACACATCCCACATTGTGAACCACCTCTCCTTTGGTCCAATGCTCCCTGAACACCTCTACATGTCTGTGCCGGACGATGTGCGCGTTAACATTTCTCCGCTAGACCAGCTCATGTTCATTAATCAACACGGCCACATGTCTCATGAACATTATATCAAGGTTGTGTCGACTCGATACGAAGTTGGGTCGCTTCGCTTGCGAAGAGAAATCCTTGGTTACCAGGTAAGCATCAAAGGCTTTCGTTCTTTTCTGTGGTACGCCCTTTGTATCTGTCACTAACTTGAACGATCTATATATATGTACAGATGTCAACATCAAACCATCAATACCGCTCAGATCCAAACGTCCCTGAGGCCAGGTTTTCCTATGATCTCTCTCCAACAGCCGTCGTGATCTCACAAGCGGGGAGAAGGTGGTACGAGTTCATCACTTCACTCTGCGCCATCATCGGGGGAACGTTCACAACCTTCTCGCTCATGGAGGGTGTCATTAGCACGTTCCAACGGAAACTGGTTGCCCCTCTCACACCATCGAGCAAGCTCACATAGACAATAAAGGTTTTCTAGTTTTGGGCTATGAACCTTCTCCAGAATTGTTGCACTGCCCGAACGCTGGGAGCACCGCAACGCCGCAAGAGGCATGCTATCAATGGCAGAATGTCAGGTCTGTAAGATACGCTGTTTCTAGAAACGCACAACGGCATATCCAAGGGGACTAGGCACTGCCGGAACGTTCGCTATATAAGCTAGTGGCTACCAAGTCATTAGCAGAGAAGCTTGAAGACATGGAAAATCACTTTATTTGCCAATTGTCAAGGTTGTCAAGGAAGGCCCAAGAGGGGAAGGGTACTATTTAAAGCGAGAGAAGGCTTTTCCACTGCTCCAGTTGCTTCTTGGACTGCTCAGGAGCGGTGCCTCCTACGATGTTCCGTAAAGAAACACTTTTCTCTGGCTTCCACAGATGGAGGCATTCCTCTGTCGCTTCTGGCACACATACCTTCATCTGTTCGAGTGATAGTTTGTCGAGAGGAATATCATTCTTTTGAGAGTAAGCAACCAGCTTTCCCACACGATGGTGCGAATCACGGAACGGAACTCCCTGTTTCACCAGCCATTCGGCAAGATCAGTAGCCATGAGCGCCGGGTCACTTGCGGCGTTGTACATCCGTTCTTTGTTGAATTTCGCTGAAGCTACCATCGGTGCGAAGACGGCAAGCACTAGCTTAACGGTGTCGACGGCATCGAAAATGGCCGGTTTGTCCTCCTGCATGTCGCGGTTGAACGCAAGTGGGAGACCCTTCATCATGCAAAGTAAGGTAGTGAGGTCGCCATACACGCGGGCAGCCTTACCACGCGTGAGCTCGCACATATCCGGGTTTTTCTTCTGCGGCATGAGAGAGCTGCCAGTGCAGAACTCATCACCAAGCTCAATCCACCCCGCCTCCTGACTCATCCAGAAAATGATGTCTTCGCTCAGACGAGAAAGGTGCATCATAAGAATGCTGCACATGCTAACGAGCTCAATGCTGAAGTCGCGATCACTGACGGCATCGAGGGAGTTGTTGCAGACACCGGAGAATTCGAGCTCGCGGGCAACCCATTCACGGTCTAGCGGAAGGGTAGAGCCTGCAAGGGCGCTTGCTCCAAGTGGGAGAACATTGAGACGAACACGCCAGTCACGCAGACGCGAAACGTCGCGCTCCAGCATTTCAGTGTAGGCGAGCAAATAGTGCGACAACACGACGGGCTGGGCATGCTGGAGGTGGGTGAATCCAGGGAGGACGGTCTCTGTGTGAGACTGAGCCAGCTTGACTAGCTCGCGCTGCAGGGTGCGAAGAGCTTTGTGGATGTGATCGGCCTCGTCGCGAAGATAGAGGCGGATGTCAGTGGCGACCTGGTCGTTACGAGAGCGGCCGGCGTGAAGCCTGGCGCCAGGCGGGCCGATGATGGCTGTGAGACGACTTTCGATATTCATGTGGACATCCTCGAGAGCCTCGGACCACTCAAACTTGCCGGCCTCGATCTCTTCTTTGACCGTGTCCAAACCGGCGATTATGGCGTCGGCATCAGCTGACGAAATGATAGCCTGGCGGGCAAGCATGCGGGCATGGGCCTTGGAGCCGCGGATGTCATGAGCGTAGAGACGGCGGTCGAAGGAGACAGATTCCCCGAGTTTAGCAACGAGCTCGTTCGGTGGAGCATCGAATCGGCCGCCCCACATCGACATGGTTAATGACGGAGGTTGTGAAATGTGAAAGGTTTTAGGCTTGAGTGTTGATGAGGTGGCGCGCCAATTGGGTTGGATGGAGAAGCCAAACGGAGAAAGCAACGCTCATAAGAAAGGGGAACTGTAATAGAGCAGAATCCTCGCTGACGCGCTTCGACCCCATGTACCTGGCCATTTCGTTCGCGCCGCCGTCGCCCGCGCCGGAATGGCGCTGGCGCGAGCGAAAGCCGTCGCCAGGGGTCAACCGTACAATTTTCCTCGTGGCAGCAACTCAGCACAGTGTGCTCGTGCTGTACATTGCGTAACCGACACTTGTGGAGATCGCGATCAGCGAGACAAACACTGTCACGGTGCATGTGTGACGTACAGTATTTCTACTACAACTTACAGTACCATAAACGCCTGAATACATCACAAATTACAGCTGGTATCCACCGTACTGTGCTGTACGCGCACTGGTCCGCCGGATACAGTAACCGATTTACTGTACAAAATCTACCCCTGGCAACCACCACTGCCCCCCTCCTGCGTGCCCCGTGCAGGCTGTCGACAGAGCGGAGCGGGCAACCTCCGACGTGCACAAGGCGCCGCGCTGATCGTTCGCGCCGCGGTCTTGAACATCGACAACTCGTCAAGGTGAACGGGTCCACTGCGATCGCATGGACGCCCCTCTGCCCAGTCGCACGCTCTACGTGCGCAACTTACCGGAAAAGATACCCAAAGTTCGCCTACGACGCCTGCTTCATGCGGCCTTCTGCGCCCACGGACGCGTCGTTTGGATCGTAGCAGAGAAGACGCTCAAGCTGCGCGGACAGGCTTTCATCACGTTTGACAACCAGGCCGGCGCTGCGGCCGCTCTACGCGCACTGCACGCCACCGATTTCGTCGGTCGCGCCATGGCCGTCACCTACGCTCGCGCCCTCACCGACCGTGCTGGCTCGGCCGCTTTCGGGGGCCCAGGCGACCAGACGCGGAAGAAGCGTGCGGCCCGGCGCAAGGAGCGGAAAAAGGCGGCGGATGAGGCGGCCGCGGCCGCGGCTGCGGCTGGGGCCGCGGCAGCAGCGGCCGCCGCTGCCGCCGCGCAGGAGGCGCAAGCCGAGGCTCATGCGGCCGAAGCCAAAGCTCATGCGGCCGAGGCCGCGGCGACTGCGGCTGTCGTGGTGCCGAACAAAATCCTGTTTGTTGAGAACGCGCCCAAGGCTGGGGGTGAGTTGTTGACCGAGATGTTTGCTCGGTTCGGAGGGTTCGTCGAGGTGCGCGCAGTGCCAGGGAAAGATGACATGGCCTTTGTAGAATTTTCATCTGAAGCAGACGCTGCGGTCGCCATGTCCGGCTTGGACGGACGGCAGGTTGGGGCGCCGACGAAGGCGATCAAAGTGACGTTTGCGAAGAAATGATCTTTCATTTTTTCAAGCATTTGAATTTTTTAACTTGAAAATTTACTAGATGGCCCGTATGCATGGGATGATCGTGCTTTCGCCCGAGTTGGCTCTACTCCACCCCGCGCACCACCTTCGTGATCCTTGCTGCAACATCTCCGCCTTGCTTTCACCCTCCTTCTTCCTCTCATCACCGTCAGAAAAGCTGCAATGGAGTCGCAAGCTGACGACACCCAGCTTCGCATCCTTCTGCGCAAGAGGTACACAGCAGGCTGTTTCTACTGCAAGGCAGAGACACACACCCACTACAATTGCCCCAAGCGTCCGTGCTACATGTGCAAACGCACCGGCCACCTCATCACCTCCTGCCCATTTCGTCTCACACCCGATGCTCTGGACGCCCAACGCGCAGCCCTCAAAAGGCAGAGAGCCCCTCAACATCACCCCCACCGCTTTGTCCGCCAGCGCGAGCTTTCCTCCTTTGTCCCGCTTCCACACACACATGCTCACGACGCTCTGCGCAACGCCCGAGCTGTCTTTGTTGGCCGTAAAATACATCCCGCCCGCATTACCGCTGCTGAATGGAGCCCTGCTGCTAGCGCGGTCATCACCGCCGACAAGCGCGGCTCCATCCGCTTTTGGCCACTCGCTGACGCACTGGCCCCAACCCGCCTCAACATCGACGCTCTCTCCACCACCGCAACCACCGTCATTCCACATGACTGCACAGTCAACACGCTGGCATTTCATCCACAAGATCCATCCCTTGTTTTCTCATCCTCGGCTGATGGCACCATAGCCCGCTCTACCATAGCAGACGGCTCATCCTCCTTTGAAACGTTGTATGATTTCTCCAATGGCGCCGACGCCCGTCGCACTTGGAGAATGGCATTTGGTCTCGAGCATGACCCATCCCGCACACTTCTGTACGCCGGCGACTCGGGTGGAGATATTGCAAGACTGGACCCGCGCACTCCGACCAAGCGAGCCGAAACGCGCGAACGCTTTCATGCGGACAAGGTTACCACCATCCAAATTAACCCCTCCCGTCCAGACTTGCTCGTGACTGCCAGCAACGACCGCACGATACGCATGTGGGATGCAAGAAAATTCCTTCCCGGCCAGTGCATCGGCTCGTACACCCACCCCCGGGTCGTCAACTCTGCGTTCTTCTCTCCAAATTCGGGCGCAAAACTCCTGACTACCTGTCTGGACAACCGTCTGAGACTGTGGAACGACATTCATGTGCTGCAGGGTGAGGCTGAACACTTTGTCGATGCTCAACCCGTTGAGGTTGTCCACTCGCACGACTTTATGCGTCATATCAACGCGTTCCGCGCCTCATGGGATTCAAAGGATTGGCGGGATGACACTTTCGTGTGTGGTCGATATCTCGCAGAGGCATTTTCCCATGCTGGAGATCCAAATGACGGTCCAGTGCAAGAGCAATCACTACTCCATCCCGTTGACATCTTCTCCGCCTCATCAGGTGGGGCTGTGCGTGCTCTTGTTGATTCAAGCATCCGCCTCATCTGCACGATCAATCGGTTCTGCCCTGTTTCAGACGTTGTTCTTTCCGCTGCCAGTGGCGATATCTTCCTTTGGTCCCCACCGATGCGCAAAACTGGAGGAGTTGCCAACGACAATACTGAAAAAGATGACGACGGATCTGATGCGAGTCCCAACGAATTGCTAGCACGCTTTGGACGGAAGCGTCGTATTGAAGTTCGAACACAACCGAGAACGAGCAAAAGAAGTAAGACATGAGGACATCGACCCTGAAGACATATATCGCAATGGAGGAAGATGATACACAGCGAGGCATATCACGGCTTTTGTGAACTGTGAGCTCACCAGGGCAACGACTACTTGGAAGCCGAGCATGGTATCCCTTCATTAAGTGCAGAGTATACTCGCGCACTCGATTTATACATGTACATCACGACGCACTGGCGCAAGGGTTAAGAAGATCAAAACTCATGACTCAACAAGATAATGTCATTGCGAAGGCCCTTCGTCGCTAGTCTGCGATTTATCAGTTGGACTGGTCGAGCGAGAGTTGGAGGAAGGTTCTATCACGCTTGAAGCAGAACCATGTGCGGGAGGTTGTTTCCGTCTCTTGCCAGGGTAGGGCAATCGCACATTTCTCGGAACATCTCCCACCTTTGGGATGCGCAAACTGTGCGCCAGTCGCCGCTGCTGACCAACTATTGCCGTACGGCGTCTCTCAGACTGGGCGTCGACCGACCGCAACTCGCAGGCCGACTGCGAGCGCGTGACATCGGACGTATTGTCGCCTGAAAACGAGCTTAACATCCCCTTCTGCAACGGCGACGGCGACGCGGGTGGGTACGGCGACGTCGGCACACTCCTCCCTCCGCGCAGAACGGGACTGTGCTCGTTCGGACGGCGCAACTGTGCTTGCAACTCGTTAAGAAGCGCGAGTCGATCATCCAACGCCGCAGGATCTAGCGCGGGCGACCCGCGACGCGTACGGCCGGGCGACGGTGCAGGTGTCGACGGCCCGGACAGCGCGACGGGGGTTACCGGCGCTGTGTATGGCCGAGGCGGTGGCAGCGGCGGTATGCGCAGCGGCGACGTCATGCCCGTGTAATACGGGCTCGCAGGCGGAGTGGGTAACGTGAGCGCGCCGTGATTGTGTAGCGAGTAACGACGTCCGCCCGGCGTGTACGGCGGGGGGGTGACCGGCGGGGACGGCAGCGCGTTTGACAGGGTGTGGAACGAAGGTCGCGGCGACGGCGTCGAGTGGGCGTTCGCAATCGCCTGCTCAGGCGTTAGGAAGAGACGACGTGGGAGTGGTACCGGCGGCGGGGTGCGCAGCCCCGACTGCTGGCCCGGCGGCGGCGGCGGCGGCGGCGGCGGCGGCGGCGGCGGCGGCGGCGCGGAATGCGGGTAGGTCGAGACGTGGGACAGTGGTGACACCGATGCGGGCGGCGGCGGAGAGGTGAGACGTTGGAGATCGAAGATATCTTCGTCGGACGGGTCTGCCGCGAAGGAGAGGTCTGTCTCGGCGAGATCGTGTTCGAAGAGATCGGTCACGAGACGAATAGACGGGGTGGAGGGCGCGGCGGCGCCCGACGAGGCTGGCGACAGCGGTGGGGGCAGGCGCGACGACGGGGTTGGCGGCGTGGTACCCGTGGTGAGGTCGGGGGATATTGGGGTGGGCGACGGCGGCGGGGCGGCGAATGAGGGGTCCAGCGGGTTCGGGGACAAGTGCAGCGACGGGACGGCAAGCGGAACACATGCGCGGTCCGGATGATGCGTGAAGGTGGCCTGACGAGGTGGGATGATTGGGCAGCGGGCCGGGGTAGGATACATGGTGGCGGCGCGGGGCAAGGAAGTTTGCGACATGGTGGCGAGAGAGGGGTGGTCGAGGGTAGGGGCGGAGGATGGCGGGGAGGACGAGGTGGTTTCGACGGGGTCTGTTGCAAAAGTGTGGGGCGGGTGAGCGGGTGGGTCGGGTTGTTGTTGTGTATGGGACAGGGGAGGCGGCGGTGTAGGATGATGGGGAGGTGATTGCGGTTGCGGTTGTGGTTGCGGTTGCGGTTGTGGTTGCGGTTGCGGTTGCGGGTCGGAGTGCGGGGTCGAAAGGAGATTGGACGGAAGATGATGACCATGATCATGATGATGATGGTGGTGGTGGTGGTGGTGGTGATGACGGTGATGATGGTGATTTAGGGTGTGCGAGGGCGCGGCGACGTGCAGGTGCAGCGTGCTGGTTTTCACGGAGGTGACGTTGCTGGTCGAGTTGGGGTCGGTGAGCTGGTGTAGTTGTTCAAAGTCAAGGTGATGGTCAGGGTGTCGCTCTGGCTCGTGTTTTCGCTCTCGCTCTCGCTCTCGCTCTCGCTCTCGCTCTCGCTCTCGCTCTCGCTCTCGCTCTCGCTCTCGCTCTCGTGGACGCGGCGGCCTACCGGCTGAGGGCCGCGGCGCGGTGTCTGGCGTGGCGCGGGCGGCCGCGGCCGCGGCCGCCGTCGCCGCGGCATGGGCAGCAGCGGTGAGGGAGACGTGGGAAGCGTGCGGAGCAAGGCGATCGCGCGGGCGCGGCGGGACAATCGAGTCGAAGAGGCGGCGAATACTGGTCCAGAGGCGGCTCGGGGCGGTCGCGGCGGTGGGTGCGGCAGCAGCGGTGGGAGCGGGCGGGTAGGGCATGGTGGCACGGGCGGAGAGGTGGGCCGAGGTGGGGTTGCGCAGGCGCGAGGCGGCGACGGCCGAGGCGGCGACGGCCGAGGCGGTCGCGCGGCGGGTGCGCGCGGCGGCGGGCGGCGGGCGCAAGACGCCTGGCTTGCCCGCCGAGAAGAGCGGCGATGACTTTGCGGCGGACGGGGACGGTGTCAGGGGGCCGAGGGAACGGCGCGGGGACGGCGTGGGTGAGGGGGAGTGCGCGGGCGGGGGTGAGGGCGGGAGTGAGGGCGGGAGTGAGGGCGGGTGCGGGCGGACGTGCGGCTCGGAGCGTGTGCGCTTCATGGCGGCGGGGTGGATGGGATGGGGTGGGACGCGGTGAAGGACGCGATGAAGGACGCGGTGAAGGGCAGGGTGGGCCGAGGGGAAGGACGAAGGAGGCGGAGAGTGGGACGGCAGAAGAAGGGAGAGGGAGAGAAGAGGGAGAGAGTGAGGGAGAGAGAGAAAGGGAGAGAGGGGGAAAGAAAGAAGGAAGCAGAAGAAAGGAGGAGGGGGAGA
>JAVCKV010457368.1:0-12094 GCA_032274145.1 Herpochondria borealis | reverse complement strand
CAACTAGCCTTTTGTTCTGATCTACTCTTTGTCCTTTGGAAGCCTAGCTTAGAAGTAAAGGATAGTTACAAGTGTGCGGGAGTGAGAGGATATATCCGGGTTCCTTGACAGGAATCCCGATATCCTTCTCCATCACTTCTTCTATCATCTACAATACTGCTGTAGACTATTGATCCTTCCCAACATCGTGTACGTGCGCGGCAATCTGTTACAGACAGTAGATCGTGTGCGAGTATACTGTAACTGAGTACAGTAGAAAAGGCTCCAGTACAGGAACGACAGGCGGTCATTATTTTTCATCACAAAAACCAAGATGACACCGCTACGCTGGCAAAATAGATGATGGTTGCAGAGACATGCATCTACGAGTACTCCTGTCTTCGAAATGGTTTACCTTCCGTCCTTAGATCCCTCCACCAGAGATGGTGGTGCTCTCTCGCGAAGATTGGAGAAGTGTCATGGAACGTACCAATACGCTGTGTTCCTCTTTGTATTGTGTCTTTCGGTCGGAGTTATGGTCCTGTCTAGCTCATCGTTGGTCCTCCCCAATAATACGGATTCTTCCTTCTACCCATCGACGTTTGACAATCACGCTCCCGAAAATCAGAGAAACAGCAAACTAGTTCATCTGAATATATCGACACACGAACGCCTTCAGAGGGCACTGACAGCATCAGAAGAATGGAACAAGTATTTTCGGAGGAAACGTCGCGATGGAACTGCGTGGCTCCACGGCAAGGTGCGACACATTGATGTAACACGCAACGTTCCTCGAGTCGAAGATTTTGTCAATCAGACAACCTCTGCTCCAAGAGTCGAACGAGAAATCCCGGTTGATCGCGAGACGAAAGAGAATGACGATGATGACGATCCTCTGAACATTGTGTTGTTTTATGCGGACGATTGGACTATGAAGGTGCTGGGTGCTCTCAATCCAGACGTCAAGACACCGAATATCGATGAAATGGCTCGTAATGGAGTCCTCTTTACTCGCAATTGTGTAACTACAAGCATTTGTTGGATCTCACGGGCAACTTTGATGACTGGTGTCTACAACAGTGTACACCAACACTGGCTGCCCGGTACCGAAAACATCTTCAACAAGACGATTCAATGGCCTCTTACCCTGTTTCCACTGTTGAAGAAGCACAACTACCATACCGGAATGGTTGGGAAATGGCACATGCCTGATCTACCAGAGTTTATGGAGTATACGTTTGACTTTATGCGTAGTTACTATGGAGATCACTGGGATGAACGCGACGGCGTGAGACGTCATGTCACCGACCTCAACGGCCAAGATGCACTCGAATTTCTCAGAGAGCGACCAAGAGACAAAAATTTTGCTCTCAAAGTTGCCTTTTTCGCAACGCATGCTATCGATCACGAACCCCTGAATCCGTACCAGCCAATGAATGAATCCATGCACTTGTACGCCAACGATACAATTCCACGACCCAAGACGGCTACGGATGATCATTGGCAAAGTTTGCCATGGTTCTTCAATGAAGGCAATGAAGGTCGTGCACGATGGCGGAACCGGTTTGATACAGACGAAAATTACCAAGAGAAAATTAAGAATCTCTATCGGTTAGCGACTGAAGTGGATGCAGCGGTGGGGAAGGTTATCGATGAATTGAAGGAACAAGGTGTGTACAACAAGACTTTGCTCATATTTACGACCGATAATGGAAATATGCATGGTGAACATGGTCTGGCTGAGAAATGGTATCCCTTTGAGGAATCTATCCGTGTTCCACTTGTCATTCAAGATCCAAGGATGCCTCGCAGTCAGCGTGGTAACCGCAACGACGATTTTACTCTGAATGTAGACTTGGCCCCGACGATCCTGTCGGCGGCCAAAGTCCCCGTCCCTGACTTTATGCAAGGTCGCGATATTGCCCCACTGTATTTGAATCCAATAGAGGCGGCTAGTTCCTGGCGTCAGGACTTTTTCTACGAATTCAACATGGTAAGGAGGAATCGACACAACAAGCATGAAATTACCACTTGGTGGCTTGACACTCATCTTTGCCTCTTCTAATCTAAACGCAGGGTGCTGAGCACTTTGAGTATGATCATATCCCCAAGATATTTGCATTGATCAGGAAGGATTTCAAGTACTTTTATTGGCCGCAGATCAAGTACGAACAGCTCTTTAACATTGAAAAGGATGCGTACGATGAGTTTGATGTCATCAACTCGACGGCACAGACCACGCAGAACGCATTGGACGTCATGAAAGCTCGGTACGAGTTTCAAAAACGATGGGCGCAATCAGGTAAACCTGTTTGAAAGATCGAAATGAGATATTCTATGGACCTGTGCCGCTGCTCTGGAGTGTGCGCCATTCAAGCGCGCTACAGTCGAACATGTAGGGTGTCTTGCAAAGAGAATGTTCGTCTCAGTAGGCTGCAGAACGCATCGCGAGAATCAAAGCTCACGCCGAGAAGTGCTTTAAAGCTTCGCGCCAATGGCGTCCGGCTAGAACAGTTTTGGCGCGTGCGACGTGAAGCGATAACGTGAAGCGATATTCAGATATGTGGTACATGAGAAAACACTGGTACTCAGAGCCTCTCAGGTTGTTTGGATAACCACCCTTCCTCTGATCCACAGATCATCGCCAACACCCCTTTGTTGATGATAAGACAACAAAATAAACGATTTTTCATTTTCCTGTTCGTTGATATCTTGCAATCTCCTCCACCACCATTGCCAATCATGTTGCAGGTTTACCCTTCTTTGAGTGCTATTTTTCTCGTTGCTTTGATGTTGGCAATGACTCAAACAATGTCGTTCTCGCCATCCCAAAACCCAGCAATACAAAACCGTCTTTGACTCTTATCGGCTGGAGAGAATTTCAGCATGGACGGAGGGTGGACTGAATCAGCCATGCGTTCCTCTCTTGATGCTGTCATTCGCATGCTCGCCACTGTTGAGATTTCGTCACGGGGTTGACAGCGATTATCCAGACTAACTCTAGAGTAAATAGTAGGTTTCCATGAATCTAGCACGAACAGGCGAGGGCGATACAGCCCCGCCGTCTGATGCCATGGTTCGGGTTCTAGATTTCATAGCAATCGGTGCTACTGTCTAAGTTGGTGGGTCTGTGTTTCTTGTGCTATTAGCATAGATGCTCACAGCAACCTGGCGAGAAAAAGGACGAGTATCAAGGCTCGCTGATTCACTTGCTGGGTACAGTGAAGTAAGTGGCTATAGCTCCACCAACGCTCACTCTAATAGGGAGGATGATGAAGAACACAAAAACGTGCGCCGAGCGCGCAGCTGATGCTACCTGTCACCGTACACAGCACAGTAGGTCAACGACCATCGATCTGTTCTCATTTATTTTCATTCCCTTCTTCCACCAGTTTCGAAGTTCGAAGTTGCATCTCCATTCCCACAATCCACAACCCACAACCTCGGTATTGCAAACCAAATTCGCCATCATGTCAGAAGCAAACGAAAATCCCGACAATGCCAATGAAGGTTGCGTAGGTCCATCCTCCGAATCTGCTGGAAAGGCGAGTGCTTGTGATGGATGTCCCAATCAAGGCGCGTGCTCGTCTGGGGCCTTTAGTTCCCCAGAGGCGTTGCAAAAGGAAAAGGAAGAACAAGAAACGTTGCAGCGAGCCTTTGAACACGTGTCTCACGTTGTATTGGTCCTATCCGGAAAGGGAGGCGTTGGAAAGAGTACCATGGCGGCTCAAATCAGCCACACGTTGGCATCGCGGGGCTACGCCGTGGGGTTGCTCGATGTCGATCTCTGCGGTCCTTCCGCTCCCCGAATGGTGGGTGTAGCACACCAGGGAGCTGTGGTGCATCGAGACGGATCAGGATCTTGGACTCCTGTCTATGCCACTCCCAACCTGGCCGTCATGTCAATCTCCTTCTTGTTGCCTGACACCAATGCTGCTGTGGTATGGAGGGGCCCACGCAAGAATGCTCTGATTCAACAATTTCTGACGGAGACGAACTGGGAAGGTGAAACCGGGGGTTTAGACTATCTCATTATTGATACACCACCCGGGACGAGCGACGAACACATTTCTACTGTTCAATTCTTGCAAAAGGCGCAAGCTGTAAGTGGGGCCGTAGTCGTGACGACGCCTGAAGAGGTGAGCATGGCTGATGTACGAAAGGAGCTCAATTTTTGCGAGAAGACAAAGGTACCAGTCCTGGGGATTATCGAAAACATGGCGACACATCAAACTAGGGTATCAGATCTCTCGTTCTTGCAACCAGATGGGACAAACGTTACCGAGGATATCATGGAGAAGATTAAGGACAAGTGCCCAGAATTGCTGAGTTTATTGGCGTCCAGTGATGTCTTTCCTGCATCCGGCAGCGGGCCCGAGGGTATGGCGACCCAGTATGGGATTCCCTACTGGGGCAAGCTGCCGCTAGACAGCGACTTGTTGAAGAGCTGTGAGGATGGCAAATCATTCGTCGATCAACACGCCGACTCTTTGGCTGCGAAGGCGATCAATGGCTTTGTCGATAAACTTGTGCAGAGTCTCCCAGTAGAAATGGATGAAAGTTAGGCGTTCAATCGAACTAAAAGACAGTGATAAACAGCCAGTTGCCCTGAACCTTGTCCAACCTGCAGTAGAGTGTCGCCCAGACCGGTAGCAACTACTAAATCAAGATATCAGTAGGCTGTCCGGGAGAACATGCATGTAGATCACAACATATAAATCTGTGTCGCAGTGATGGAATCCAGGCTGTTGGAATGCCACCAAGTCTGTGAACGCATGGTTGTCCACTTACTGGAAGAAAAGACTGCACGAAGAAGCTGGTCAGGTTCAAACCGAAACCACATTTTGCACAACATTTGCGTACAGGCTCGAGACGAAGACACGCTCTCGGTAGCCGCGAAACGGAGCGAGCATCATAAGGACAACTATACGTAAGTTTACACTGGTTATCGTGGTTGTAAAAATAGTGAAGCGAGTTCAATTCGAAGCATGTGTAGTGCCGAAAGAATGCGGTGGAACGCCAAGGAGGTGCGACTAATAATTGTGGTCGTGGAATGGATAATCTTACCGCTTGACGTGTCCGTGCGTCAAGGTACTTCGCATCACCTTCTCGGCAGCACGGTGACGACATTTCTACTCGGGATCTGAAGGAAGACACACCTGTTCAATGTGTTGCAAAGCGAAACAACGCCGAAGCTGCTCAGTTCCTGACTACACATAATAAAGATGTAAAAGCACGCAACTACAAATGCAGTAACTGCCGCAGAAGTGGTTGAGCTTCTAGTCGTCAACGATGCAAATATACAAGCTCGAGATCATCGACGAAATACCGCCGTGCACCATGCGGCGACCCTACCAACACAGTTGAAACAGTTCAAGCAATCATGGTCAACGTCATACTGCTTGATGGCGAAGACATCAGCTCCTGCCTTTTGATCACGAATCTGTCAGGTCGCACTGCTTTCCAAGAAGCAAAAATGCTCAAAACCGGCAACGCTATGCTTGAGGCCCTTTCGAGAGGAGGTGACGGGCTTCTACCCAATTTGCTAGGCCTTGCTCTTCTTGAGAGATGCATACAAACCCCTCTTGACTCGGCCAGGCACAAGTTACTCTTGAGAGATGCATACAGTCATACCCTTCTTGACTCGGCCAGGCACAAGTTATTACTCTAGTACATGGACGTCAAGGCTGCCAGGGAGAATGCTGGCTAGGCGGCGTTGCAGTAGCGGAACCAACCACAATAGCCGGCCTGTTACTCTGATTGGCGTCTCGTTAGTCAGTTTGACCCTTGTTAGTGTAGTACGTGTTATGCCAACTTGGAAGAAGACCGCGGGGTATTGTGTGGCGGAAGCTACGATGGCAGAAAGGAGACTGGGAAAGAAGAGTTGTTCGGATCAAACGAAGATAGCATGGTATAGTTGCTGTCGATGTTGGTGTGCGAACAAAAACACCTTAAGGGAATGCAACGATTGAGATTGGTTCGTAGTGATCTTCCTCGTCAAGAATGTCAGTAGAGTGCCCAGGAAGAGCCTTCAGAAAACTCCAGTTTTGTTCGCAGCACTCGTTTGGACGCAAAAAGAGTGTAGCAATCAATCGATCGAGTTCACTATTGTCGCTACTAAGCGAACTACGAGGGCGATGCTGAGCAGTATTCTTGGACATAACACCAGTTGACATCGTGTCTGCGCCATTTTCGTTGATCCGGTCGTGATTGCGGCCAATCGACACTGGTGCTGGGGCTTGTTGAGGGGCCCGTGTGTGGGAAAAGTGAGAACATGAAGTAGAGCACAGCGGCGATTTTGAAGGTGTCGTACAGCTGCCGTAGTTGGACGAAGAGCGAGACAGCGACGCCTTGGATATAGTCCCAGGATGCAACTCGGGCGCAAAGGAGGAAGACGGGCAACCGCGAATTCTTGAGGATGGCGTGATCTGGGCAGACAACCCTAAATCAGGCATGCCGCCGACCTCCATTCCCAGGTTAATTGCTTGGTGGCGAGATTCGTTCGTGATGCTAGTGTCCGGAGAAGTTAGGGAAATAAAAGTTTGAAAAGACGATGCATTGTGGCTTGGGCGGCCAACAGGAAACCCTCCTGTTCGATGCGACGCCTCCTCCTCCCTGTGCGCGTCCCTTTCAACCCTTCGAATATGGTGCGAAATCTTGTCGCGGACTACTTTGTGACTGGGTACATGGTACCAAGTCTTCGCAAAGATAGGATCCTTCTTCAGGAATCTGGCCCCGATACTTGTTGTCTCATCAAAGATGAGCTTCGTGAGTTTCGTCTTTTCGGCTTTGCTTCTCCCTGACTTGGTGGTGTACCACCTATAATGCTTCAGGACGATGGCACGGAAGCGGATATTACCCGGGTGAGTCAGCACATCCCGTCCAGAGCCACAAAGCACATCTATGTTTTCAGGAATGACCGCCTTCATGGTGCGAAGATTGGAGAATTTGAAGTGTAGTATTGTAGTAGACAATTCTTGGAGGAGGGGGATTTATTCGAAAGCTCGATTTCCTTTCGAAAACAAGCCAGTTGGTATTTTATTAAGGAACCCGCGATCTGGAAGCCTATATGATCTAGAGCACCACTATCATCCAAACGTCTTCCGTTCACAAGGCAACAAGGCCAGCCAGACTACTTCAACCATTGTTTCCCAGATCCTTGGCAATCACGGATGTTTTACCCAGAGCCACAACCCGGAGTAATCACTTTACGCGAGACAGGACCAGAAATAAGCTCCGCCATCACGATCTTCCCTCAAATAGTTGGCAGTTGCATAGGTTTACACCTATGGCCTACGGCAGTTGCTGCCGCTGTAGCGCTATTAGGAGACAGCCTACGGAGAAACTTGTAAGTCAGTCAAGAAGAACGTCTTGGGGGTCGTGTCCGTGCTGGTCTGACAGCTGGGCATCCAGCAGACGTTCCAACACAACCGCTAGGGCGTCGAGCGATATTAAGCTGTTCCCGCAGAGGCGTAAACGTCCATGTGCTTCCAACTGGAAATTGTACGCTATAAGTGCGAATGTGTTCTTGTGGCCTTTCGTGCAGGCTTCTCAAGAGCTGCAAAAGAAATTTGTGAAATTTGTAAAAATATCATCGGTCCGTTGCGAGACTCGAACTCGCGACCTCATCCACCCTAAAGATGAATCATACCCCTAGACCAAACGGACGTGATTTCCTTGTTGTGACAGGTGCAATCTGATGAGTTTATGAACATTGCATTGAGATCTTGGAGTTGGGAAAGACTCGCGAGAATGTTGATGATCAAGTACTTCTCTCTTTTTTAATAGCCTTATTAGACTACTCTATGAAGGGTTGTATAAGGGCCATAGCTCTATCATTGATTCGATCTGGTATGAACAGAGGCGAGCAGGTACAGTATTGATTGTAACTTACTCCAGTACTGCACTACAACCTACTGCTTGAACGAAAATAGTTACGCGTGTATGGCCAAGCTGACGCACGCGTCTTGCCACTGTACGTAGATACTACACCACCACCGATGTGCGCCAACCTTGCCATCTGCAGAAGATTGCACTTCCATTGACTGAGTGAGCACTAGATCTACCACAAGCAGAGTATCTTTCCCATTCTCTCTGTCCACCAACAACAACACCACCATGTACTTTAAGAAGCAAACCTTCCTCCTTTTGGTGGCCCTGTCATCGTCTGCGACTGCCTTCGTAGCCCCAGGATCGATCCGCAACACCTTTGGTGTTGTAAGCACTCGCATCTGTTCGACACCGACTGAGCTCCACAGTAGCGAAGAAGCCACCGAAGAAGCCACCGAAGAAGCTCCTGTTGTAGAAGAAGTTGCCGCCCCCGAAGCAGCTGCTGCGGATGAAGCTGCTGCTGCTGCCCCTGAAGAACCTGCGGCTCCTGAAGAACCTGCGGCCCCTGAAGAACCTGAGGCTGAACGATTCACCATCTATGTCAGCAATGTTCCATTCAGTAAGTTGTATTCGTTGTCTTATATCTTTCCGGTTGAACGTGTTATGTTGTGTGATGAGTGCAAGATCCTAACCTCGTCCTTTCACAGTCGTCGAAGACAAGGAGATTGAAGACGCATTTGGTGCGTTCGGTACTGTCACAGAAGTTTCTGTTCCTAGACGCAAGGAGTCGTCGGACTCTCGTGGTTTTGCGTTTGTTGATATGTCCAGCCGAGAAGATTTGGAAAAGGCTCTTGCGGGCATGGATGGAAAGGACTTTGGAGGCCGCGTTCTTACAGCGAAGGAGTCGCTGCCTAAAGATAAGCTTCCCAAGAAGGAACGACAGCCTAGACGCCCTCAACACGGTGATCAACCAAAAATTTACGTTGGAAATCTTCCTTATGGCGTGGCAGAAGCCGAGCTCACGGAACATTTTTCAGCGCACGGAGAAGTTGCCAACGTGTACCTTGCCCGTGACGAGAGTGGTAAAGACAGAGGCTTTGGATTCATCACCATGGGATCACAAGAGGAGGTTGACGTGGCTGTGGAAGCAGTAGACGGTAGTTTCTTCCAGGGCCGACGACTTGCGGCTAGACGGCCGCTTCCTCAGGGCGCCAAGGCAGCCGGGCCAAAACCAAAAGGTTCGTAGACGGGTGCAAGATGTATTTGTGTCCTAATTTCGACCAACTAACGTTCTTTGACACAGATGCCAATGTTGAACGCATTTATTTTGGCAATCTCAACTTTGACACAACCGCCGAGACCATGCTTACTTTGTTTGAAGAGCACGGCAAGATTATTAATCTCTTTATCAATGAGGACTTTGGTACTGGGAAATCGAGAGGTTATGGCTTTGCGCAAATGAAGAAAGAAGATGCCCCTGCTGCTATTGCAGCGCTCGATGGAATGGAAATTGATGGACGTACAATTCGAGTCTCCCCATCAGAGAACAAGGTGGACAAGACTAAAATCTACTGTGGAAGTCTCTCGTTTGATACCACAGAAGACACCATTCGCGAATTGTTTGAAGAATACGGAGAGGTGTATTCTGTCTACATGCCAGAAGATAAACAATATGGTGGATCTCGTGGATTCGCAATCGTCGCCATGGCTACAGAGGGCGGAAGCAAGGCCATTGAAGCCCTGGATGATTCCGAGGTTGACGGAAGAAGAATCCGAGTCAACCCCGCGACACCCAAGGGATCTCCTCGTGCATCGACTACCAAGATTTACATTGGCAACTTGGATTTCGATACTGACGAAGAGACAATCCGCGATGTATTTAGCGAATTTGGTGAAGTTAAGGATTGCATCTTACCAGAAGACAGAGACTTTGGAGGCTCGCGTGGATTTGGGTTTGTTGTAATGGACGATGACGCAGCCGGTGCGGCGATTGATGAGCTTGATGGACTTGAACTCGATGGTAGAATGATTCGTGTGGTTGAAGCTGACGGCAGAAAGGCCGATGCGCCCGCATCAAATGATGATGGATTTGATGATGGTGATGGCTTTGATGATGATTCGCAGGATGACCAAGAGTAAGGGAAACCAGTTTATCTAGCGAGGCATAATATAGTGTAGCTTGTCTACCCGTTCTTGGGGGTCAACAACACGGTTCTGTGATGAGAGCGGTCTAAGATCACTGTCCCGTAGGAGAACTAGATCAAGCTCTGTCGAGGAATAACTTTACGCGATTTCTCAAGGCCTTGTCGTGATTGATGCTTCTTCAGTGCAGATCCGCCTAAGGCTGTATGCGATTTGCAAGACGTTATCCTGAACAACGAGTCGTCCTTGGGACATCATAAGCTACTGTAGAGAGAGCCGAGTCGAGACGAAACTATTGTGCGGATACACGATTAGCTTGTCATTTCAACGTCTACTTTTTGGTCACTTTTTGATTCCCGAAACTGTAGTTGCCCTGGCTCTCGTTGTCATTTCAATGACCTTTTGGTCGCTTTTGGCCGTGGCGCCATCATATCGGAGTGACCTTGGCACCATCGCCCGGTCACACAATCAGCACAAGTGCAGCCTTGTACTCAAGCAAATCTGGTATCCAAGTGTGCCTCGTATTTTATATACTAGTACACGTAGAGTAGAGAGCGAACTCCAACCAAATCGTGTATCGAGTTGCTCTACACATCCAGAGAGGTTGATCTACAACTGCGCTCACAATCATCAAGAAACACAACAAAGAATAGAACGCATTTCCACCAACACACAATCCGAAGTACATTGCACCATGGCTCTCCTTATTTTTGCTCTACTCGCTGGCTGCCTTTTGTTTGGAGAAGGTAAGCATGTACAAAGAACACATAGCTCAATGCGATATACTGATGTAGAACTCAAACTAATATGCTCTCGCTTGTCTTCACAGTTCAGGCAAAACCGACGGGGAAGAAGGGAAATGAGGATCTACGAAACCTCGTTCAAACCTGCACTGAATGTCCGCCAGGGCCAGCAGGAGCTGATGGGGTCATGGGCCCTCAAGGTGACCAAGGCATTCAAGGAGAGACTGGTCTCACTGGACCTATGGGGCCTCAGGGTCCAACAGGGCCAGCGGGGGCGGATGGGCAGCAAGGCCCAACAGGACTTCAGGGTCCTGCTGGTGCGGTTGGTGAAACAGGATTACAGGGACTACCAGGAATCCAGGGTCCTGTCGGTAAAGATGGATCCATAGGCCCTCAGGGTGTCAAGGGCGACCAAGGTATTCAAGGAGAGACTGGTGCCACAGGTAAAGATGCTGATGAAGATGCACTCTACAATCGCCTTTGTAAAATGTTGGGAGGATGCAACAAGAAATTCATGTTTGTTACGAGTGACGCAATGCCAGCGGGCGCGCTGGGTGGGCTCCCAGGAGCAGATGAACGCTGCCAGGCTTTGGCCACAAAGGCTGACTTGCCAGGTACATATTTCTCGTGGCTAAGCGTGTCCTCTGAAACTGAACCTGCGGCCCGTTTCACGAAATCTCTCTTTCCCTACTATACACCTGATGGATCATTGGTCGCAAAAGACTGGAACGACCTTGTTGATGGAGATGCTCTCATGTCTAACATTGCTATCACTGAGTATGGCACAAGAATTCCATTTCTTAGTTTGGATTTGCCTAAAATGGTGACAGTGACTGATCAGTTTGGGAAGTTCTCCCCGCATGGAAGTGCCGCCAGCTGTGAGCAGTTCACTGATACAACTATTGATGTTTATACCCGTGGACGGAAAGCTGCCGGTACTAGCTTGAAGGTTGATTACCATATTGGTTGCGGAGATCCAACGCATCTGCTGTGTGTGCAGCAGTGAGAGTACATGACAAGAGAAGACTTTCTGAAAAAGAAGCGGTATATATTTTACATAGACAGCTCAAAGGCAAGAATAAAAGCAATGGCCAGTAAAAGTTATGACATGATGAATGATAGCGCGGGCATGAGGCTAGAGAGGTGAGCTCCATAAGCTCTATCTTTGAACTCCCTCTCTAGACTACGATGGAGTAATGTAGTATTAGAGAGGAGTAGACAGCAAGTATACTTGAAGTACGAATGTCCTCCGTAGCGGTAGAACAGGCTCCTAGTACACAGTGTATTTTGTTCACGCGACCCGTGATGATTGGAAGATGATACTGATGGCCTCGCTTGATGTGTGATGTTCAAATAATGGTGATGTTGATGCGCTCTTGACGATCCTTCACAATGCCCTC
>JAVCKV010457257.1:0-12097 GCA_032274145.1 Herpochondria borealis | reverse complement strand
GCACTCACCAACCTCTTCTCTCAACGTGAAGCAGAATTCATCGATCATCTTGACATCAATCAAACCAGTCCCTCTCGCGATGCCAAAAAGAAAGCACGTCGAAAGTTCAGATTCGGAAGAAAGGCCGGAGTCCTCCGATCGATCCGGCGATGAGCTTGACAAGACGGCACAAAACTTAGTTGCGGCGCAATAACAACAGCAGAGGAAGCGCAGGTCGAAAAGCCGTAAGCCTGGTTCGCTTGTGCGCACTTCTCTCTGGACCACACATGCAGCACGCCGTGTAGATGGGGATAACCCACAGTTTCAATGTACTTTCTGCGACCAAGCTATCAGTATGAACATAACTTACTCTTCCAGAAACGTCACACTGCACTAAAAGAAGTATCATAAGCAGACGAACGAGCATTTACTACGTCTGAACTATCAAAATGCGACGGATGATATCATCGTTAACACTGTTGCACTTGCCCGCAGAATGCATGACATTTCAAGAGCGTCCAAGAAAAGTATCAAGAGCTTTTCTACGCATAGATCCGCTGTGGGCTCATATGGGCAGCAAAGCATAGCAAAAACATCTAACAAACCTTCTGTACCCTTCCAGCTCGTTCAAGCTGTGTCTCTAGTTCTCTACAGCTGCGTCACGGAAACGCCCCCTCTGGTTGTTGCCTCGCCGAATACGCAAGGTCTCATGAGACTATTTGGAGGTCGAATGCAGTACTCCAGCAAAGAGTCAATTAAGGCTTATCTGGTGCCGACAAACAATGCTGTGTGCAATTTATTGCGGTCTAGTGCAATTTTTAGTCTCACCGGAAGTATCACTTTGGATGGTTGGAGCGCTACAGTAGGTTCACAGATTTTCGGAGTGACTTGGAATTTTATCGACGAAAGTTGGAACCTGCGCACAATTCTGATCACGACGTTGCACTCACGTAACACCTCAAATTCTTCAGAACAGCTTCGCTCCATCGTGGAAGGCGTTTTTACCCACAGTACCATCATTGGTTCAGAAAAGATAATAATCAATACTATTAAAAGTGACAATGAGGCTTATATTGCTTTGGCTGTCGATGTGCTGACTAACTATGTTGGGTCCGTTCGCTGCATAGTTCAAACGCTTGCACTTTGCGTAAACGATGTCTTCAATGACACAGCGCCGTGGCAGAAGTACATGGGCGTGGTCAACAACGTCACGCGCTGTTTCAAATACCACGGGAAGGCATCGGCGCGACTGCGGGAGAAACAGGTGCAGAGCGGCGTCACACCTGACAGACTGCAAAAACTTAACCATGATATCCCTACCCGATGGCACTTTAGACTGGTGGCGATGTTGACATACATTACCCAATTCGATAATATTTCTGAGGTTGCTGAAGAAATGCAGATCAGTGCAGAAGAGCTGCCGTCCATGAACAAACAGGAGCTCAATGTTTTGGCAGCTATCATACAAGTTTTCGCTGAGGGCCGTCGCGTCGATGGTCAGCTCGAGGCTGACAGAGTTTTGACGATGTCTCGGGCACTTCGTTTGCTTCGTGAGCTCTATGAATCTCTGCGCGTGATGAGCGGCACAATGACACCCTGTGAAAACAGTTTCTACAGTGGGAATCCAGAGCCAGGAATTCTTGATACATCCAGTGGATCAAGCCTGCGTGTATCCTCCGTTACATCCCAAACCATACCGAGCGTGGCGTATCATTGCAAGGCAAGGGACCAAGTACGTGCAGAGCCAGTGACCAAACGGGTTGCACAAGAGTTAGCAAGAGACAATGCTGACCGCATTGAACATCGACTCGGATGTATATGGAGGCCCGTCAATTCATCTACCGTCACATGGCGTCCGGATCAGGACACAGTACGCGACACAGAGATGCATGCTGCTCGTCACACTCTTTTGTTTCACATCGCATCCTTTTTAGACTTCAATGAGTGTGCACTCGAATTCCTACAATGCTCATCTCAAGAGCGCATTGATTAATACAGTACTCTTTGCGAGGCAGTCGCAAGAGAAGTAATCGAGCTCGGATCAGATAGTAATTTCTCAGCGCCAGAACTGAAGTTCATGATGCGCATATTTCATAAGCAGATGCGTGAAAAACTTCAAAAATCTGGTCGTCGATCTCCAAACTATGCACTTCAATATTGGAAATCACGCAACACACAACAATCTACAGTTAGCCCAGTGCCGTTTAACGAGATTGAAAAAGCGACATTATAATCACGGGCGTCTTCTACAAGCGCTGAAAACCTATTCAGTGACGTTGGAATAGTTGAGGGACGAAAGAGACATTCTTTACTAAGCTCTAGTTTGTAAATGACTCAAATTATCCAAACGTTTGTGCAAAGTCATTTTGAGGCCAGCAGAGATGTTCAAACAGGTTTAATGCACACGAAGCGAGTCGCATTTAAGCGTCTTTGTAACAAAATTGCCTCTAAAGTTTTTGAAGCACAGTAAAATTTAATTTCCCTCTTATTGATTTCAAATAACTAACTATCCAAATAATCAGTTGACTATTGACTTGGGGTCAACATCCCAAGTTAGTCAAAAATATACACCTGCCATACGTTTGCAAAGGGCCCAAGAAGTGTGACTTCAGTTTGCAATGAGCCTACTAATGTCGCAACACATGGAAGGAATATAGGATTCGAAGTCGTCTTACGTCTTATAATGCAAATCAATTGATTGCCATTTGCAAAAAGAACAAAAATATTGGCAGAATAATGCTCCACAATCGTTGCTATTGGAGGATCGTTGCCTTGGGAATTTAAGCTCATTACAAACTTCTGCTGGTGATGAATGTTCCCAGGTGTTGTCAACTTCATACTTTTCATCGTATCCCCGTGAAAAGGAGTTATACAAACTCAATTTTATTGCGTTAACCTCGAATTCGTTTTTCGTATATGCTCCATTACACGGACCAAATAGGTTTGCAACTACGCATTTCTGGAATGAAAAACTGGAATTCGACATCATGATATAAAAGGCCTTGAAAAGCGTGACGTATCTTCTCTTTCATATCAGTTGTTTTCAGGATAACATTTTGTTTTCAGATCAAATTGAAAAATGAGAAAGCTTTTCTGTTAATGGATTTCCCAGAAATGAACAGTTAAAATGATGAGTAATTGCATCAGTCAAGCGCAGGTTTCCGAAATGACATATGACATCATCTGTGCTCCGAAAATTCGTCTTTCTATTGCTGTATAAATACATCAAATGGTTCTGCGGCTGTAAAAGAGCTCTCCAAAAGATGTCCTTTACAAAATCATAATCTTGAATAGTAATTAAACGTGAGAACGAGTCTCATGTTTGTATTTTCTCCAACATAAAGTTTCAGGATGTATTGCTATTAACTAGACTTTTTCTTCGGCCCGCTTGGTCGCACCTGGGCACATCATTTTCATGCCCGCTTCCAACGCTGTAGCGGCAAAGCATGGCGCACCGCAGGCTGTGGCCTTGCAGCACAATGTGTGGGACTCCTCAGTTGTTACAGTATAATGCCTAGTGCATTCTCTGCTGCATAGTTTCCGTACGGTCCGAAACGTGTAATACGTCCACGTGCGCAAGATTCAATCCGTGGTGTTCCTTTTCAACACCGAAAAAGAGAATCCACCCTTACTCTCGGCGGCACATAGCGCGAAATGCCCCGGAAAGGTTGAGCAGTCAGCTCGATTCCCCAGCTCCGTCCCGGAAATCGTCGCCTCATCAACACGCAAGGCGGTAATCTGTCCGTACACGAGCGAAATATTTCAGTGAGGCTTTTCTCTACGGCTGACTAGCTATACTGTCTTCCAACCAGCGCTCATGGCGTGTCTGTTCAACCCCACAATACATCGTCAATCGATCCAGCCCGTGCAATAGAACCCCAGAATCTGTAATTTTAAATAGAATACGGAATGTTACAGAATAATCTTTATCTACACTCGTAACCAGAGAAACCTCGAAACCAACTCATTTCTTGTTTCCAAAATAGATCAAGTTTGTCGTCAAGTTTCATTGTTTCACTATATCGAAAAATAGGAAATTATCGTGCAAGACTATACCTCCACTTTCGCGCCACTTTTTTGGATAGGAAGAGTTTCATCATTGACTGAATCATCCCTGTACTTACTTCTAAATATCTTACTGCGCCTGTAATGTACTTGGTTCTGAACTTTTTACGATGTTCTAATCTGTAGTGGCCAAGTAGTTATCTGGCAAGAATTTTATGCTGACGCGTATCAGTAATGTACGGGTTGATTTTTATAGCTGGCGTTGGCCAAGTAGTTTGAACTGCGTAACAAAGCAGTCGATACAGATTTACTCTGTCCAATCAATGGGCACTACTTTTTCCGTTCCATGCAGTTGACGTCGTATTCCAGAATAGAGATTTACCGTTGCTTACGCATTAAGCTTCAACATACAATTCAAGGTCGCTGAACATACGTGTTTCTGAAAGAGGTTCATACACCTTGCGTGGAAATAAATCACCCGAACAATACAACAAATTACTGCGATACTACATGAGCGGGAACGAGAAGAAGATTTTTCAATCCGCTCTACGCGGTTTTAAGGGAGCAGGAATCACCATCATGTGCGTTCCATCCAGTGGTCACTGTTAAACTTTGCTTAACAGACCATCATTCACTGCATGGTGGTTTTTGGCACCTCCCGACTGTTTTGGTACGCAACCCAAAACCATTTCAGGTTTCGTATAAGGCGGGTTTCTTAAAACCAAATGTCGGGTTTGTTAAGAAAAGGTCGGATACAAAACCCTAATTTTGGTAACAATACCCGGGTATTGTGTCAAAATCGTCTGCTTGGCTGCTCGGCTTTTTTGGCATGTGTTGACACTAAAACTACGGGTATTTTATATTACAGAATCATAGTCCTTCAGATAAAGGGTATGGTAATATCATTCCTTAAGTTTCTTGATGAGAAATGAACAAGTCGTTTACATATTTTTTGGGAACTACATTTCAGGATATGGTTGCAAAATACCCGGGTAAAATATGTTGGACTTGGCCTTGTACTTTAAAGCCTTACAGATAGCAATGTAGAACTTACAAGACTGTTGCAATACCTAGTTATGGATGAACGCTACTCTAGCTCATAACCAATTTTACGGCAGTAAATCCCTAAGTATCTTTGGATTCAACCACGTCTTTATCAGAGTGCAATTGGCATTCCCAGGCACTGCTGTATCTGATGAATATGTGCATCCCATCCACCTCGTCATCATCGGATGTCATCATGGAACCCATCATTGAGCCGAATCCGCGCGCACCTGGTCGCGGTAATCAACGAGGATAGCACGGCTATTAAAGTCCCGTGTTATGCCAAGCCCGTAAAAGAAGCCCCGTATTGTGCGTTATATTATGTGTGACTCAACCCTTGCACAATACGTAGAAGTCACGTCATGTGAAATTGTCAGCACACTTGCTGGATTGCCGAACTTCCTCTCGACGTCGAACAAATATTTGTGAATAGTGCCGTACTCAGTCTTCAACGTATGTAACACTTAACCCCTCGATAAGAAGTTCACGTAACGCATGTTGCTCCGACCCGAAGAAGCACAGATAATTGATATAAAATGTTTTAGGAACTCTTCGTACAAGGAAGGACGTGAAGAACGTACGCTTCTAGCTACCAGGTCCGATTGAATGAGTTGAACCTAGAAGGTTACGCGACATTCACTGTCTGAAATACCGAACAGGTTGTCTAGTTCAGATGGCGTGCCGTGGACGTGTTGATATTTCGGCTTTTTAAGTAGCACAGCCCTTGTCCTTTGCTTCTTCTTCGTGGGGCTTCGCCGCATAAGCGATTCTTCTGCATCGACAATTGGACTATATGCGCCTCTCCCTGATTGATCTGTACGGTCGCAATCTTCTGCAACCGATGAATTGTTGTCTTCATGTAGTCTCAACGTATTCTAGATCCAGTCGGTGTTATGCGTACGCATACTTCCTCCGGCACATAAATACACCACAGCTCTAAACTGTAGGAGACCAAATGAAGTTATGTAGACGAAGACACCGAAAATGGCATTATGTTGAGATGATGCAGTGTACAAATTCTGGAAGGTTGAGGGCCTCCATATTTTCTGTCCGGAAGATATCTCAAATATAAACTTGATTTAATACCCCTCTTCTGGTAGCGCATGTGGAAGTCTCTGCGACTGTGCAACTGGTTTAAAATTTTCGATTGGCGCGGGTGTTCATGAATTAAGTTCGTCAGTACAGGGATTGCGAGTGATGCGATAGTGGATCACAGCGTACGCATAAATGTATCTTTCCATAATTACAATCCGTGAATTGTTTTGCGTGAGATGCCACGCATCCGTTCATAATATTCCTGTAATTGTCGCCTAGTACGAAGGTGGGGCAAATAAACTGCAAATTGACTAACCTGCGTACGAAAAACGGTTACGCAATGAAGGGCCATCGATTTTTGTCTCTTTATGGAAACTGTTTTTTCTATTGCGCAAGCTCGCTTCATATCACTTGCGTTTCGTACGAACGAAACATTCAGTCTGAAAGCCTAAACCATAATTAAAGTTGCAAAAAAATGGAAATGAATTGGGGCGGCGGCCACAGTCTGCATTGCGCAGAAGTGTAAACCCAGCCCGGACCTGAGACGGCCCCCGGGCCGAGTGAAATGGATAACTCGAGGACGACCAGAAATTCGTCGACTAAATTGAACCCGCCCATGCCACGTATTCAAGCGTAGGAAAGGATAATAAATTTTCCCCGCCTGTCAGAGAATGTACAAAAGCAACGGCCACAACTGCGTAACAAGCTAAAACAGCTGCTCGTACGGTAGAAAAATTTGGGAAAGGCCGGGGTGGAAGTGATCTGATACAAGCATACGGCCCAAGTTCGAATAAAAATTAGAAGGAGAACCGTCCCAATGTTCAAACCAACGACTATTACGAGGTGTCACCATCTGACCACAACCAGATGGCACAATGGGATAGATCCAAGGGACAAAAAGGAAGAGAATTTCATTTGAAGAAGTGTAAGTAACATCAAGGTTTTGGGAGCGGAGGCGCATGGGGCAGCAGACTCCCACCATGACGCGATGAATTCGTTCTAACCCGATACCCATAACCGAGGATTCAAAGGAGCCCACGTGCCACAATTCCGCTGACTTGCGCACACTAAAAAGCGGAAGAAAAATATACAGAGCGACCGGACTGTAGCGAAGCCATTATGTCTACATGGTCAAATACAGCAGCACGTGTATCACGTCTGGGAAGACACAATATTCATTCCGTTTTCTGATGAGTCGACCACGGATGATTGTAACGGACCCGACCTGTCCGCTGACGTCCGGGACACCATAATGAATTAGCAACTCTATTATGAGTTATAAATCCGTGACGCAGTTTCGGGAGAGCCTTTTCCTGTCCTTCTGACATGTTCGAAAATTCTTGAAGATCAGTTTGCGGACGAATTAGGTCAGGCAATTATCAGCACCCAGGTATGTTGCTATTACTAAATTATTCGAGGACGAAGACGGAAATTTTAGTCGTCTACACTCTCGCGTGCTTCGTCTTACCCATAACTTCGTTCCAGCCTCTTTTTGCATCGTGTGATGCTGTTGACATATTACTATAAGCTGGCAAGATATCCTGGGCAGACGCGGCTTCAAAATCGGCTGCGGCGGTCGTACTACTAACCTCACATGTTTAAAGACGCGATCAAGACCGTTCGCGAGTGTACCTTGTGCGCAAAATCCGTTCATCCGATTATTTAAACAAGTGAGCAAGATTCGGCTTTTCTCTGCAGAGGGTCCATTGGAGACTGTTTTTATCCATATTCCAAGGAGAAGGTCGTAATTTTCTCCTCATCCTCTTGTTCACGGATTGCTTCTCCAAGATGAACCAAGTCGTTCTTCTCAATCGGACCAAGGAGTCGGAAGTTCTTGTTGCCTTCGTCCAATGGTGGCCCTTAAATTACGGCACACCTTAGACCATCGTCTCTGGAAATGGCTCTCAGTTTGTCTTTTCCTTATTCCAGCGGTTTTCCAGCTTTTGGGGACCCACCAAGGGTTCACGACGATTTATCACCCGCAGACCAACGGCCTGGCTGAACGCTTCAAAGGTTCGTTGAATTCGATGCTGCGTTCTTACGTTGAGGACGACCCGATTGATTGGTTTGAGTACCCTTCAGCGTTTTATTGTATATAGAAAAACTCCATCCATATATCTATCCATACGAAGCTCATTAATTTGTCCTCTCGCGCCTGCCATTCGACTTAAAGATGAAAAAGTATCGTCTTCCCAAACAGAATAAATGTATTTTTACTGAGAATCAACGTAAGAGCCGTCTACTAACGCACGTCGTCTCCAAAGGAAAGTAGGCCACTACCAAGTTCTTGACATACCAAATCATGAACTGGGCACCAACTCCGTTATCCGAAGACGCAAGATGAACCAATGGGAGCTGGTCGCGAAGATGCCCGAATTGACGTTCGCACATTTCTAACGACAAAACCGAACGGCATTCGTTTAGCTGCTTTCTGTTCCAGTAAAGTACCGCCAGAATTGTACCCTCAAAATTTAGCAAAATAGATCCCCTCAAGAACAAACAGCCCTGGACTCGGGCCTTCAGCGGTAATTAATAACCTCAAAATCATGCGCCTTCGGCATCTGTTTCGTTCCCACTGTAAGGCCCAAGACGCCCTTGCGACGGAATGCTTCAAGCTGGAGTTTAATTTTGGGTTTTTCAAACGACGGAGACCTGCCTCCGGCATGAATTGGGGGCACGCTGTAACAATTTCCATTTATGCTGTGCTGTAAGCGATGTGAGTATAAATTTTGAAGCATGATCAAACGGGAGGCGTGCGAAATAGACGCCATTGGCGGCTAGTAAACCACATTAAGTGCCGCCTTTGGTGAGAAAATGTGATGACGTACAGTGATTTTTTGGAAAGATTGTGGCCATGAGTCGCACCTGCGGCATGACTTCCACCCACGGCGCACGATATTCACCAAGTCTCGAGTGAGCTCCAACGGAAGTCGATTTCTCTGCCAAGATTCTCCAGCTTGTCAGGCTGGACCGATCTATATTGGGCGACATCAGTAAAATTATCGAACAATTTACACTTGGCCCTGGCCGGGTACTCCTCGTTGCAAATCAGCCAAACATTCATCCCGGCCGGGACGTTCGCTCCACTCAGCCCCTCCTCCTCTCACCATCCCTTCCTGAACCTCATTGCCGAAAAACCTTTCGTGCTTTCGTCGCGCCTTCCCAGGTGCTTCCTTTTCCCTCCTGATACCCTCGGCCCACGCCTTCCCTCCTCATCCATGGCGCGCGCGGCGCTCACTCGTCACTCTAGCGGCCGATACATCCAGAATCGTCCCACAGAAGGCGCGACTACGCTCCGGGTGGCACAAACACACCCAATAAGAAGTTTAAAATACATCCCTAATGCCGCATTAACCCCACAGCATCGCGCCGAAGGCACGACCATCAGCAGCACGGTCCAGGAAACCCTCAGACGTGCCGTAAAATTAGCTCAAGGAGCCACCACAATCGCACGGAAGGCGCAACTTAAACACCCATTACCTGACAACCTTAACGACATACATCTGCCACTTCTGTCTAGAATACCTCTAACCGTTGCGCCTACAGAGGCTACTTCCTCCCACATTATCTTCTCTATCCAGCCTTCCCCTCTAGTCATACATCTAATCCGACAACTTCGCTCCTTACGCCCTATTTACTTGGACTGACCACTCTCTGCCCCTCCCCTTATCTAATATTCCGATCCTTTTGGGCCAAATGCGAATTCACTCAACATTTTCGGCCTGCACTGGTTCAGAATGCCGGTCTAAAATCCAATCCCCGCATCCCTTGCGTCTTGGACACACCGATATTCTTTCATCGATATCACATCACGCCTCTTGCGCAACTCCCGCGTCCGACAACACCACCGCTCTCTCCCCACTGACTCTCGGCGTGCCCCTATCTCGATCCGTCCGTTTTCGTACAGCACGCTCTTCGTTGTCCTACTTAACTGCGTGGCCTGTCCTTCTCATCTGCGTAGCGCCTTCGAAACATCTCAATCAAATTACGGCCTGTGAAATCCGACGTTTCACCACACACGACTTATCCTGTTTCAATCATGTGGCGCCTTCATCGCAAGCCGTTTCCTACACCGCCATTCCTCCCTCTCTCTCACTTCATTTGCAGCGCCTCGACAAATAGTGCCTTCGACTTGACTCCCCATCTCACCTCGACCGCGTCACGACATCCGACTCTGGCGTCATCTATTTTCCCTCGTTAGTAGGTGTTCGCAGCACCATAGCCGCTCACCGCTTGTATTCGACCGAAAACCTTATGGGGACCCATCCCGCCTACGGCACTACATTATCATGACCACGCTGTCGTTATTGGTGGTAAAGAGGCCTTCTATGTTCACTATGATGCATATGATGATGTTGATGTCTATGAAACGTAGAGCCTTCGGCGCGACTTAAGGATCAAGATGTATGTAAATCCTGGACTTTTTACGTCACTCCAGACAAAAACCCAAAACATCCCCCATAGCGCGAAGATGATATACCCTGCACGTCCCGTATAGACGCGCGAATCGAAAAGTCAGTGACCCCAGCTACCGCCTTGCGCAATAAAGACGATAAATGATGATGGACCCTAACGTCGCCGCAAAGACGCGTCTCCACTATTCAGGGGTCTGCTTCTACGACGCCTAGATTATATGTGGAGCACGGACGTTCTACTTCGCGCCTCATGGTGCGGCCTCGAACTTTCTGACTTGGCTGCCGCTCCATCCTTGGCCCGTTTTATCCTGTTCGCGGTGCGCCTGCCGACCCCGCCACGGTCCACGCTATGTGTCGCGCTCAGACCAGCCGCCGTCACCGTCCAGTCGAGATCTTTTTCCGCATTGAGCAACACCGACACCGCTACCACGCACAGTGAAATGAGTTCCTAGGCGTTACCAAACATTACGGAACGTGACGTAGCGTGAAAAACGTGACGCAGCGAGCGTGAAGAGCGTGACTTAGCGTGGCTAGCGTGACCGGGACGTTACGTAGCATAACGAGCGTGAATGAGTATGACTAGGTTGAACTGCGTGACGGAGCAGGACATGATATGAAAACTGTGCGGACGTGTAATAGGCATCTTGGACATGATGACGACGTGATGGCTTGCAACTTTGAGTTTTGGCCGGACGGATGGACACGAAAAAGAACAAGACGCCTTCAACATCTCTCTTTGGCTTCAGCGCAAAACCGCCGCCATTTCCCGCATCGTGGTACTGTCCCTGACAAGACGCTTCCGGCGCCTCTTCTTGACCTCCAACCCGTATGCGACGAAACTAAGAGGGCCCTTAATCCTCATGCACTTTCCCCCGCCGGCCTCTGCGAGGGCACTGTACGGCCGTTATTTATCTGGCTGCCACTCAGGCACCCGCATTGGTTTTAGCGCTTCACGACCTTGGCTCAATGACCAGTGCGATGAGACATTATTTGCCTGCTTTTCTTGCAAGTGACTTTTCATTAAGTGCGCTTTTACGTGGTGGTGCCCATTATCGAGCTTTTGCGCTATGCCCCGATTACGTCTCTTGCACGCAGTCTCCTGAAAATTCATTGAGGCGCCTTCGCCGCAGCCGCACGAGGACCTTGTCGGACCCGCCCTCTATATCTTCCAATTGACCTTGAAAGGCATTGCGGGCCTATTTCGCTTGCCGCCTCCTTCAGAATCGTGACCGACCTCGTTATCAGGCAGGTGAGATTATGGTTGTGTTACTCGATTTTATCGTCGACATCAATTGTTGCCACAGACCGAGATCGATACTTATCATCTTGAACAAAGCAAGATAAATAATCTTTTTGCTCGGCCCAACCATAAACAAGCTCTGCCTTCTTCTGGGCTTGATCAAGAACTTTCGAATAACCCAGATTATTCATACGCTTAACTTGCTCTGCTAGAAAATAGAGAGTTGATACTGAAGGCGTATTATAAGTTTGATTTTTAAGACTATTATCAATGGCCCTCTTCCAGCACATGTACGAAGCGTATCGAGAATGATCTGCCTTTCTATATATTAGTAGTAGAATTTGATAGGCAGCAATAAGGAAAGAGGGCAGTGAAAGGA
>JAVCKV010457146.1:0-12099 GCA_032274145.1 Herpochondria borealis | reverse complement strand
CTGCATGAGATGGCCAGACTTTTAAAACAGGATTTGTACAGCAGTAGTGTCCAGAAAATTTTAAAGGTTCCTTTTGGGGGAGATGCCCTCAAATTTTTGTGAGCCCCTGTACTAGAGTTAAGGATATTCTGAATTTAGCGACACCATTTGCTTGCATCAAAAAACTCCGCCATACGCCATGGAAGCAAAACTTGTTTTGCCAAATGGCACTGATGAATGTATTGCGGCTACTACGGAAAACAGAACAATTGCTACAGTAACAAGCATTCTTTCTGTAAATAACGCAAGTGGCCCCGTATCGCCCACAAATAGTACCTCAAATGATGGTGAACTAAATATAAGAGTTGATGGTGGCACACCAAATTTCACCTTTGAATTATACAATGATCTAAACCCAACAGTAATAGTACAAAGTGCAACCGTAACTAGTGCTCCAAACAATGAATATACATTTGAAGGTCTCGATGAGGGCACCTATTTTAGTATAATTAGAGATGCAAATTGCGAAGTTACCAGTACCAATTATGTTTTAGCAGCTGCAGAAACACCTACACTAAGTGCGTTATCAGTTACACCAATAAGTTGTAATAATGCGAATGATGCAACGATTACTATTGAGTCTGATAATACAGGTATTCAATATAGTATCGACGGTGGCCAAACTTGGTCAAATGATAACGCATTCGCCGGCTTAGGTAGTGGTACTTACAATATTGCAATTAGAGATTCAAGTGGCACTTGTACTGTCGCTTATGACCAAGGGGCAATTACGATTGTTGATAATGCGACCAACTGTACAGACTCTGTAACGTTGAATGTAGTTTGCCTGCAAAATGATTTTATGACTCTTCAAACTTATACCAATGTCTCTGGAAGTGTTTGTGTTGATACAAGTGATTTGGTAGGAAATTTTGCAACGCTAACCAATGCTTGTAGTAATACAGGAGTGGATGTGGATATTTTTCCAAACGATGTTTGTGTAGACTGGGAAACGTTGGAAATAGGTAATCATCAGCTTTGCCTTGTGGCATGTGATGACTTAGGATTTTGTGATACCACTTTTATCACCTTTCAAATTTTTGACCCACAACCTGATACGATCGATATCATTTTAGATCAAAATGATTCCACGACCTATTGTGTGGATTCAACTGAATTATTCAGTTTGATTAATAGCTTTTCAGTTGCAGTCACGCCTACTAATTCTTCCATTACTTTGGATACTCTAAATGATTTTTGTTTAGTAATCAATTCGACAATAACAAGTAATGATTTTGGATGTGTAGTTATCTGTGACGACCAAGGAGGATGTGATACCACCTGTTTTAATATCATCGTAGGAGGAGGTATGTTAAATCCGCCGCTTGCCCTAAATGATAATGATATCACCGCTTTGAATACTCCAATAACAATGAATATTACTGCCAATGATACTTTTATGATTGGTGATACGATAACAATTTTAAGTCAACCTCTAAATGGAACACTTGTAGGTGACTCTCTTGGAAATTATACTTATACGCCGAATCAAGGTACTTGTGGAATTGACTCTTACAGCTATCAAATATGTAATACTGATGGATGTGATGATGCGATAGTTACTATTCTTGTGGAGTGCGAAGAGGTAATTATTTACAATGGTTTTTCACCAAACGGAGATGATGTAAATGACAATTTTACTATTCGAGGTTTGGAAGCTCATCCTGATCACAAAGTATATGTTTACAATCGTTGGGGAAATTTAGTATATCAAGGAGAAGAATATCAAAATACTTGGGCAGGATATTGGGAAGGGAAACCACTTCCTCCAGGATCATATTTCTATTTAGTAGAATTAAATGATGAAGCTAATACTAGATTATCTGGCTTAGTTTGTATCGCTTATTAGGATTAATTTTAAACCACAAAAGGGACAAAAGAAGGACAAAAGTTTTTTTTACATGGATTGGTGATTCACTAAATTATTTAAAAAAAACTTTTTTCCTTCTTTTGTCCCTATTGTGGTTTAATAAACATGTTAATTTCCTATTTTTGTCATCAAAAACATAATATGACGAATAAAGAGATTGCTAATAAATTCCAAGAGTTAGCCAGTTTAATGGAGTTACATGAGGAAAATAAATTTAAAATTCGTTCCTATTCCAATGCTTATATTACTTTGAGAAAACAATCTGATCCTTTGATGGAAATGTCAGATGCAGAGATTGGGGAGATCAAAGGTGTGGGAAAAGCCATCAGCGGAAAGATTCGAGAGTTGATTGATAATGGGACGATGGAAACCATGAAAAAATACCAAGAAAAAACTCCAGTTGGTATTCAAGACATGTTAAAGATTAAAGGTTTTGGTCCAAAAAAAATACGAGTAATTTGGCAAGACTTAGGAGCAGAAAGTATTGGAGAATTATTGTACGCCTGTAATGAAAATAGATTAATTGAACTCAAAGGTTTTGGACATAAAACTCAAAAAGACCTTAAAGAGAAATTAGAATATTTTTTACTTTCCAAAAATAAATTTCACTACGCTAGTTTGGAACAAGATGCAGATGAATTGTTAGAAAATATTCAGCAAGAGATGCCTGATGCTCAAGTTAGTCTTGTTGGGGAAATGAGAAGATATTGTCCTATCGTCAGTACTATCGAAATTTTGATTGGAAGTAAGGAAAATTTAGAATCTCTTTTTGAGACTGATTTTATCACTTTGGAGAAAAAAGAAAAAGGTCATTTTATAGCAACTTCCGAAAAAGGAAAACCTGTAATTATTTATCAATGTTCGCCTGAGGAATATGGTTCTAAATTATTCCGATATTCTTGCAATGATGATTTCCTAAAAGCATTTATCAAACAAAATGAAGGGTTAGATTTTAAAGGATTGGCTGATGAAAAAGAAATTTTTGAAAAAGCAAACCTACCTTTTATTGTTCCTGAATTAAGAGAACAAGCTGACATTTTAGATTTAGCAAAAAAGAAAAACTTACCTGAATTAATTAGGGAAGAAGATATTAAAGGAGTGATTCATTCTCATACGACTTATAGTGATGGAATAAATACCCTTCGGGAAATGGCAGAATATTCTAAGTCATTGGGCTATGATTATATCGGGATTACCGATCACTCCAAAGCTGCATTTTATGCCAATGGATTAAAAGAAGATCGGGTATTGCAACAATTTGAAGAGATTGATGTATTGAATAAAGAGTTGGCTCCATTTAAAATATTTAAAGGAATTGAGTCGGATATTTTAAATGATGGCTCACTAGATTATCCTACGGATATTTTACGTCAGTTTGATTTTATAATTGCATCTGTTCACTCCAATTTAAAAATGGATAAGGACAAAGCAAATACTCGATTACTCAAAGCGATTGAAAATAGGTACACTACTATTCTTGGTCATCCGACCGGAAGACTATTGTTATCTCGAACAGGTTATCCAATCGATCATAAAAAAATAATCGATGCTTGTGGCGCTGGGTAATGCACCGCCATCAACGGCAAACAATGCGGTGATCCAGCTCAATATCACGAAGGTAGAAATGGTGGTGAGCACCCAGTTCAGCCATCGCCAACGCATCGGCAATGATAGAAAAGCGATGGTAAAAGAAAGCAATACCGGTAACCCCAATATCATGCCGGTGGGCAGCAGTACTGAGCGTTCGAATGTTTTATATCCTGCACCCAGCCAGTGTGACTTAAGTGCTGTTCTTTGCTCGCGACGGGAGAGATCTTCGAAGCCTTGAGTGGTTGTTTCGATAAACCAGCGCACTAATTCACTGATGGGTCCTGACGCTGCATAGATCAGGATGACTAAAGTAAACAAAAAGGCGACAACATTGCCTTCTCAGCATTGACTTGGTCTACCAATGTCATGCCTATTTTTCAACTTGGTCTCAACCCAATACCTGTCGATTGCGATATTCACACTCTTAACGTAATGGAGAAACAGCTAAAGGTTTTATTAGTGGTGTGGAAACAGAAGATGATGAGTTTGAGTGGATCACCGTGACGGAGATTCAGTACCCATACACCCCAGAGTATGTCGAACAGAAACTCGAATCGCGTCTCAAGCAAGTTGAATCTGCTGCTGCAGCTGATGGTGCTACTATGCTCCAAGGATTTGATCAGATTGTGGAGTGTTTCGGTGATGGATCCCTCCCTGACCGGGTTCCTGGTGCCGCCCTTCTTCCTCATGTCTTTCAGCTCGGGGGAGTGTGTGGCACCGTCTGCCGCCACTGGGTCGATTATATGGCCAATCCAGGTCGTCCCGACAACCCAGAAACGTTCCGAGATATCTTCACAGCCTTCTTTGCGCTTGACGAAGACGAGAAAGGCATCACCAATTATAATGGGAAGAAGGTCAAGAAAGGAGGAGGCATGATGGGCATGACGGCGAAACGTCTCGCACCGTGCTTCACTTTGCTAACAGAGGAACCCTACAAAGGTGAAAACAGGATCGGTCCAATTTTGCGTGGCAAGAAGAAGGGCGTCACCACCTTCTTGGACACTTTCCTTCCTAACGACGAAGAAAGTACAGTGGGTCGCTACATGATCATTCAAGTCGTTCACGGAGGTTCTACGCATGTCCTTGCCATCGCGAAGCCCGCAGCCAACAGAAATGAGTACCACATGTTTGATCCCAATATTGGTCATTTCAAGGGCACCCAAAAGGGGTGCAACTCGTGGCTCCGTGCCCAGTTTACAGACACATACACGCCAAGAACTGGATGGGGTGCTACCTACCAGATTACTCTCGAGTACAACCCTGAGTTGGCGTTGACTAAAAAGGGAAAGACCAAGCACTATGTCCACTACGACACACGTTGAAAAATGATTAACAGGAGACTGAAGAAACAAGAACATATACGATTTGGATCATGACTTCATGTGGGGAGAAGACACCTGAAGCAAAACAAGACCACAGCGGCTGCTCTAGGATTTTAGCAAACATAACAATGTAAGTCTCAAGTCTCTCGTGTGAGACGTATAATATGGACTGGATTCAATATCACCAACCACATTGGCGGTACGATGTAGAAGCCAAGTAGCCAGTGATAGGGACACGATGAGGAACCCATACACACCCTACAATTTCGCTATAGCAACCACAATCCTACCCGGTCTTGATGACAGCGAGACAATCGTGTATCGCCCATCCAATCACCAGGGGCAATGCAAACACTATACTGTCTCTCTCGCTCTCGCTCGAGATAGATGCCTCTGAAAACAAAACGTTCCCACCTGGCCTGATGCTGTCAACTAGGGAAGCTTACGATGTCCTGACGTGCGATATGGTTGAATAAGAACAGTCACGTCTAGTACAGCCAATATTGACATACCTTGGTTGTCGCCATCCAAGTAGAGAAACAAGAGATGGCATTGTGGTGATGGCAAGTGGGCCTTGGTGCTTTTGGTATGTTCGGCATTGGATCTCTGTCGCATTGTTGATTGAGGCTGTTGCAATTACCATACTCCCTATTAAGTCCAGCTCAGTGCTAAATCACCACAACTACAGTACCTCGGCGGAAACCATATATCTGAAAGTGTCCCTTCGAGGATAAAATTGTAGAGCTACACGTATTCGTCCTTCCAGTATCCACAATAGACAAGGTTCAGCATTAGTAGAACCTTGAACGAGAGTGCCGGCCATAGCCAAGGCAGGGCTTTGACTTGAAAGAATCGCCATTGGGCGACGTACTATAATGCCCACCCTGCCAAGAGTGGCGGCTCGCCATTGAGTCCCAGGTACATACTCTTTGCCGCAACGGCTGTCCACAGAAACAAGCCTAAGGCTATTATCATATGAACGAAGCTGCCGCTGCTGTATTCATTCTTTGGAGCAGACGGCAAAGGACTGGAAGGAAACATCCAGATTGCCACTGGGTAGTTGACAATGCCATGGACGGCAATGATTGCCAAGTGACTGGTAGTAGTGGAAAATATGCTCGAGTAGCTGGGTGTAACATCCAAAGACAGGCAGCCAGTCCATCTGCAAACAAAAAGTCACTGACGGCCGACTCGGCCAACGACAAATCAGCACTACCAGGAGCAAATGCGACCGATGCCAAAATCGATAGACAGAGTTCTGGGATCCCCCGACCGGGAATTTGAGAAAGAGGAAGTAGGAAAAAGAGTGATGGCAGTGTCGATGCAAGGCGATGGTACACCACTCCATAGTGTGAGCCAATGGTTCTTCGATTTGTAGTAGTACTTGTCGGGGATCTTTTGGCATGCATCGTGATAGAGGGTTTTGTATCAGATCGTGTGATGGGTTGTGTATTTCAGCTTTGTAGTGAATTGTATGGTGTTGTTTGAGTGTTTTGTGAGACTCTACCACAAAAGATGGCAAACCAAGGGAAACGGTCACTCGAGTCGTGGCTGGTGCCCAAAATCGATCGATGGAACGATCAGAAATTCAAAGTATTGGTATAATATATTGGAGTCCCGAAACACACTTTGTTCCTCTTCATCTTTGTTGTTCCCTCTATGGAAATCTCTTTGATTCCACAGTGAGAAAGCGCACATGGGCCACATGTCTACCTCTATGCATACGACGCGTGAATGACATCTATCGATCTGCACACGACTTGTTCGTCTATCGATTGCTGTAGCCGCAATCGATATATCATGTTGGGACTCATTTCGGTTCCACAAATTCAACTCTCGACGTGGTTCACTCAGTACGTCCTCACCTTGAGAGAGTCACGAAACGCAAATCCTCGGGAGTACCACATGTCTACTATCCTACCTGGAGAGACCGTTCCATCTAACTGCCGGTCGGGAGGTCTTTTCTACGGATTTGACGGTTGCAAACATATGGTCGTAGGGAGAATGGAAAGCCTTGTACGTAGTAACTGATGATGTAATCAATGATTCAACAGTCGTCGTAGCACTAAAGTCAGCATGGGGTGAACTTCCTGCTGGGCACCCGTATAGCGCCTTCTCCTCAATGCTCAAGGTACTACCTAAAATCCGAGCCGAAAGCTATGCTCGCTTCAGATACCCCTGATCATATACAATGCTCCGACACGAAAGGCGCTTTCAGTCTCTCAAATTGGTTAGCATGTAGGGTAGGCAGGGAATGGCCGAATATCAAGTGGGATATGTGCAGTGTACAGTAGTCCGGTGCAGCACAGTCTGCCCGTCAATACGCGGACTGCCCAACATTTTGCGGCCATGATGAACGGCGGCGACACAGATCTCGACATCACCATCATCACTCACCACACTCCAATAAAGTCTTCATCATGCTCCCATGGACAACAGCGACCAGGTCGTTTCTTCGACCACTGTGGACATCTTTATTCGCACGACAACAGCAACCATTGTTTCTCCAACAATCGAGAAACAAAGGTTGCTTTAAAACCAACAAGAGTGCCGCGAAACGATTTCGTGTGCGTGGCAATGGCAAACTCGTGAGGTACGAACGTGCGTTCGTTCGATCGTGCATGGCTGACTGCCTGACTGCCTGACTGACTGACTCGTTCCTTGCTCACTTTCGTCACTTGTCGTTGTCTTATATAGAAATCATGCCGGTGCCCAGCACAATACGGGGCACAAATCACGGGCTCGATGCAATCGGTTGCGCCAATCGGCTGGCATCAAGGAACCCGCGATTGAAAAGAGAATGAGACGATTGATTGGACGTTGATGAGCAGAATATTTCAGCTTCTTGGTACTAAGAGGCGGTTTCTTGCTGGTTAAACAAACTCTTGGAATGAAGAATCATTGCTACCTAGTATAATGCGCTAAGTGCAGCCTTCGACACCCAACTTGCACGCAGGCTAAACCGTGAATGAACACGACCCTCTGGTGGCTTTTTCGTACTTCTCTCTTTTTGTCAGCTCTTGAAACTTCTTGGATAGTATCCTTCCCGAATTGCTTTTGAACCGTGGGTTGAGTGAGGGCTGGATAATCCCTGTAACCTCCCGTCTGGCCCCGGTTAGGTGTTGCTGCGCGTCCATCTTCTCAGCCAAGTGGTAGCCTAGCTGACACCAAGCGGGCACTCCACGAATAAATGACTTCCATTCCGAATGAGACGGAACCTGATTGAAGTGACTCCTGCGGTGGTTGACGAATATCAAACAGGAGACAACAACCGAAGATGATGAAATCAAGATGGAAAGAGTTCTCTGAAAGCCACGAGCAAAACATCCAGTGGTGCTTCTACTACGAACGAGTCAGTCGGTACCTACGAATGAATCAACCGCCTCTTCCAGTGACAGCGAAATATCAAGCAAGTCGAAGATGACGTCAAAGACCCTCCTCCTGAACCCAACCAGCAAATGTTCCAACGCCGGATGCTTCCATAATTAGGAATGGGTCGGGATCTCCGAATGAAGCGACTGACTCTTCAAGTACCAACGAAACGTCAACCAATCAAGAGCCAGTAGTCCCGAAGATACTGACATATGCTGAATGCCAAGAATGATGTTTCCATCCAAGTGCAAACAGTGAGATGAGCGACCCATGGGGTTGTCAGATTCATTCCCAGATAGAGGGTTGTCGGGTTTTTGAATTCCTGGTTCGATGAAATGAGGAAAGTGCTACTCCAAGTTAGTTTGGAACCATTGAGTTGGTTTGAATAGTATCTGTTCCTGGCGACAATGTCAGATACTTAATGGAAATGTCCCTTTCATCATGTCTCTCTCCCATTCCCAAGTTGATTATTTATGTACGTTCTCGTCCTATCAACATTCATCTTTCTGCACTATCGAAAGCAAACACCGCGATGATAATATGATCTTTTGCTATCTACTAACAGGCAACCTGGTGCTTAGAGCAGAACCAGAACGCAATGCTCTAGAGGATAGTTGCGCAACACTAACTCCAAGCCCGTCGTTGCATGTACAGTCCAATTGCATTGCAAAGTATAACTTGTGTGTGATATTATTATTGTATTATGTGTGTATGTGCTGTTTCACACCTTTTCTGTCATTTCCGGAACGGCATCAAACAAGTCCGCCTGCAGTCCATAGTCTGCCACGGTAAAAATGGGTGCCTCTGGATCCTTATTAATGGCCACAATGGTCTTGCTGTCCTTCATGCCACTCAAATGTTGAATGGCGCCGGAAATGCCCACGGCAATGTACAAATCGGGTGCCACAACCTTGCCCGTTTGACCCACTTGCATGTCGTTGGGTACCATGCCGGCATCGACGGCGGCACGACTGGCGCCCACGGCGGCGCCGAGTTTGTCGGCCAATGTTTCGAGCATACCAAAGTTGTCGCCACTCTTGAGGCCGCGACCACCGGAAATGACGACATTGGCGGAACCCAAGTCGGGGCGATCGGATTTGGAGACTGATTCACTCATCCATTTGGATTTGTCAAAGGGAGTCACATCGACTGATTCAATGTTGTCAGCATCGACGAGATCGGCCTTTTCAAACGATGTGGGTCGTACGGAAATGAATTTGGTGGCATCGTGAGCCTTGACTTTGGCCAGGGCGTTGCCGGCATACATGGGTCGAACAAACGTGTCTGAAAGAATAGAATGAAAATGACAAGTGATGAGGAGCAAACAGTGGTGGTGAGCAAACAGTGATATACGAGTAGAGCACACAGAACAGAAACAGCATTCATTCATTCGTATAGCTCGTACCTTCACTTTCAATCGAAATGACATCCGTCACGGGTGACAGAGACAAGAGCGCAGCAGCTCGTGGCACGACAGTCGATCCAAATTTGGAATTGGGAGCGCAAATGTGACCAAATTCGTGTTGCGACGCAACTTGCTGGAGCGCTTTGGCAACTGTTTCTGGGAGACGATCTCCACATGCCACGTGATAGACGTGCGAGACGCCAGAAGGTACTTGAGTGGGTGCCGCTTCGTCGACGACCAGGAGGGATATATTGTCGCCTCCCAATTGTTGTGCGGCAGTCACAGTCGATTGTGTTGCAGGAGAGACGGCACCACCGTCCACCAATGGTTCCGACAGTACCAGTGTCGAGGCATATCGAGCAGCGACACTGCGGGAAGAGTGCTGCAAGAGTCGAGTAGATGTAGAGAGCATTGTTATGTTAGATAGTTAGTAGTTGTAGTAGTAGAGCGTAGTGATGCAAACAAAGGGATGGCAGTTGTCGAAAATGACGCTCTTCATTGTGAAACACCGAAGGATCGAAGAAGAAACATCAATCAAATAAGATTGGATTCCTTATTCTGGATGTCACTCACTGCAATACGGCAATTATTTCACTTGACATGGACAATGACTATGCAATAAATTCAATAAATACAGAAATAGAGACCCACCTGTCAAGGATCCCAGTCGCCGATGATGCGAACCCTAAATCCATCGCGTCACAAACTGCAAAAGACATCAATGGCGGCAGTTTCAACCAAGAAGTGACTTCAATCACACAACCATGTTTTGATCACTTACTTCATAATACATCAACTCAAGTCTCTCTCTCTCCTCCAACAACAACAACTACACAAATAACTTCTCTTCACAATGTCCGGTATTTTCATTGTCGCCGCAAAACGCACTCCATTTGGAGCCTTTGGAGGCTCGTTGAAGCACATGACGGCCACACAGCTGGGTGTCGTGTCGACCAAGGCGGCATTGGCACAGGGCGGCGTCGATCCATCCCTTGTCGATAGCATTGTCTTTGGTAATGTCATTTCATCCAGTAACGACGCAGCCTACCTCGCTCGTCACATTGGTCTCCAGTCGGACATGCCCATTGCCTCCCCCGCACTCACGCTCAATCGATTGTGTGGATCAGGCTTTGAGACTGTCGCACAGGGTGCCAACTTGATCAAGTTGGGCGAAGCCTCCATTGTTGCCTGTGGTGGTACAGAGAGCATGTCACAAGCACCGCTCCAGGCCAATGGATTGCAAGCTCGATGGGGCATTCCACTGGGCAGTGGCTTGCAACTCGACGATGCCCTCTGGAGTGGATTGACCGATGCGCACGCTGGCATTCCCATGGGCGTCACGGCCGAGAATCTCGCGCAACAGTACGACATTACACGAGAGGAATGTGACGAATTTGCCCTCCGCAGTCAACAATTGTGGGGCGCGGCACAAGAAGCGGGTGTGTTTGAGAATGAAATGGCGCCCATTGAGTTGAAATCCAAAAAGGGAGGAACCCAGGTCATGAACGCCGACGAACATCCTCGTCCCGAGTCCACCATTGAAAAGCTGAACAAGTTGCGTCCTGTCTTTGCCAAAGACGGTGTCGTCACGGCCGCCAATGCGTCTGGCATTTGCGATGGAGCCGGAACCATCTTGCTCGCATCCGAAGAAGCCGTCGCGGAGCACAACCTCACCCCACTGGCACGCCTCGTGTCCACCGCCGTGACGGGCTGCGATCCTAAAATCATGGGCATTGGACCCGTCGAGGCCATTCAGGCGGCGCTCCAAAAAGCAGGCGATTTGAATTTGCACAATGACGTGGATCGCGTCGAAATCAATGAAGCCTTTGCGGCTCAATTTCTAGCGTGCCGCAAGGCACTTGATTTGGATATGGAGAAATGCAACATTCACGGTGGCGCCATTTCCTTGGGACATCCCTTGGGTGCATCGGGCAGTCGCATTACAGCACATTTGGCCAATGAATTTGCGCGCAACAGTGATAGTAAGATTCATGTGGGAGCCGCCTGTATTGGAGGTGGTCAAGGTATTGCGGTAGTGTTGGAGCGAGCGTAATATCTAGTACAAAGAATTGATACCAAGTGTGGATCCTTCTAGTTTTGAATACTTGTCCTGGCGTGCTTTTGTTCTCCCAAACGCAGCTTCGTACAATCCGAGGGTTCTAAATAGTGGCCTGACATCGTCAGCTACCTTTACAAGGATCTTTTCACTACACATAGTGCTGAAATTCCTCTACTGGTTCTTTGGGTAGTCAATGTCACCGATGCCTGCCCACCCGAAGAGCACTCAACTCCGGTACTGAATTTGATAGGCAAAGGTGCGCTTGCGTACTTGCGAGCCAGAGACAACCCGCTCACAGTCGTGACTGTACCGAGAGAGAGAGAGAGAGAGAAGTGAGACTAAAGTTTCTGGATACGATTCGCGAGACTGCAGCAACATAGACAAACCTTCCGACGCGATTACGTTGTTTGCCAGAGGTGGTAATCGAATCGTGCGTCGTTCA